>PVIC010004986.1:46047-59993 GCA_004025085.1 Thryonomys swinderianus | reverse complement strand
GAGTTCGATCCCCGGTTACCACATATAATGCTGGGCGTGGTGGCTCACGCCTGTAATCCCAGCACTCGGGAGGCAGAGACAGGAGGATTGCTGAGTTTGCAGCGGCTTGCCTGGGCACCATAGTGAGCTCAGGGCCAGCCTGAACTACAAAGCGAGACCCTGTCTCCAAAAAGCAAAAAAAAAAAAAAAAAAAAAAAAATTATCACAAGTTGCATTAAAAACACACAGCTTTTATAATATTGATAGAAAAATATTTTACTACAAAAATCAACCAAATCATTTGATAGCAACCTTTTAAAATAGTAATATTAATAACAAATTCCATTTGAAATAGTCTAATGACAGACATTAACTACATTCAGATTTTATGATACTATGTACTATTTAAATCTTCATAAGAGTATCAATCCACCCCTGAGAGAAGCATCCCACAGAGGGCCGTATCTTTTAACCCCATTACATTGGACATTAAGTTTCCATATGAATTTTAGAGGGGACACAGTCAGGCTGTAGCACTTATTTTACGTATTTTGATTTTTTACATATCTCAGTTCTATTTTCCACCTAAGATTTACAAGTACCAGTTATACTCTGGGTAAGTTGTGTTTGAGAGGCAATCACAACTTTTTCTAATAATAATTGTGTTACATTAGCCGCAGAATAGGGATGTGAAATGTTTTTCCAAAGTCAATGTCCTAATTAAAAGACTTAAAAATAGCAAACTAATCCCAGGCATGGTGGCTCATGCCTGTCATCCCAGCACTCAGGAGGTAGAGGCAGGAGGATTGCTGAGTTCGAGGCTTGCCTGGGCTACATAGTAAGCTCAGGGCCAGCCTAAACTACAAAGCAAGACCGTCTCAAAAAAAAAAAAAAGGTAGCAAACTGTTGACCTTAAACAGAATTTCACATTTTGTTGGACTGCGAACTGTGAACAGCAATAAGTGTTAAATTGTAGAAACCACCCATTCCCTTATGCTCCTACATTATTATTATAGTCCTCTACCCTGCTTGGACCTTTTGCTCACCTATTAAACTGAATGTAACAATAACTTCACACTGTACTGCAAAGTTTTCTCAGTTTGGAAAAGCTTTCCTTTCACCAGACCTATATTATTTCCTTCTTTTCACTATTAAAATGTCACAATTAAAGTTTGAATCAGTGGCACTCACTTATCACTCAGTACATACAGTGCCCTATTGTGATATTCAGTTATTTTTTGCTTCCATTTTGGTCAAAAACCTTAATTATGATTAGTGCTGTGTATATGAACTGTTTTTTAAAAAATGTGATTTTGACACTTGTGAAATCTTACCTAAAGGCTGTTCAGTTCTTCTCTTTGAGCAGCTCGGGAAATCTACATCCTGTCCCTTTCCTCATCCGGGTCTCCTTTCTAGAGTCTCTGTCCATCTACTTTAATAGGCCTCTGGCCAAGAAAGGCACGTCGAGAACAGCACTGACGCCCCAGGGCCCACAGAGCCCATCTAAATTAGCCGATTTCCAAGGAGCTTACTAAATCGGGTCAAGCCCTCTGCTTCACTTACCATCCATAGTGCTCGTCTGTGGTGCCATCTTGTTACCACGTCCCTGCTGCCACCCTGAGCACCCACGGTCTTCTCTGGCACCTCTCTGATTGGTGCCTTTCATCTAGTAGAGTGCCAGTTGCTGTCTCCTTCCATAAAAATTTTTAAACCTTTAAGAATATATTCACCTCATTTTCATGAATATTTTTATTTGATTATTTAAACCTTTCGTCTTGGTGCTGGTACCAAGGATGATTCCAATTATACAAACTCACATAGTCATTTGTTCACAAAATGATAAGCATGTTTTGCCCTTTCAGTGTCTGTAAAATATCTGTTTTGCCTTCTTATTTCATATGACTGTCTAGCAGATTGCTTCAGATTCCTAGTTCGTTCTTCCTTATCCCCTGGAGTTAGTCCAGTCTAATCTACCGATCTCAAATTTTATAAACTTAATCCTAACTGAAAAAATTATTTTGCCACGTTAGGAAAGATTCACAGGCTATGGCCTTAAGGTGTGGATATCTCCAGGGATAAGTTGTTTTGTTATTTTTCTCTTATAAAACCTTGAAGGCAGTCAGCTGCCTGGACAGACTCAAGCATGGAGCACAGGCTTCAGCCAGTGTGTCCTGACAAAGGAAACTGTGTGACGCAGCCAACTTACCTTTCAGGCTCAAGAAAAGCAACTTGGTGGGTTAAAACTTAAGGAAGCGGACTAGCGTACACATAAACGAAGGGAATATTGGAGGGTATAAACACTAGATTCTGAGAACTTTATTACACCACGCCTGGCACTGTGGTATGCAGTATTGATTGTTGGTGGGCGTGAGTCTCCACGCCAAGCATTGCATGTGGTTACTGGGGATCGAACTCAGGACCTTGAGCTTGCGAGGCAGGTGCCAAAACCACTGAGCTAATCCCCCAGCACAACATTATTTTATATTTTAAACCCATTAATGGAGTAAGTACAGGAAGTAATGGGGGAACTTGCATTAATGCTATTAATGGATCCAACAGTATTTGGAGAATCTCTGGTGGATAGATATGAAACACTGAACTTTTCTTTTTTTCTTTTCTTTTCTTTCTTTTTTTCTTTTCTTTTCTTTCTTTCTTTCTTTCTTTCTTTCTTTCTTTCTTTCTTTCTTTCTTTCTTTCTTTCTTTCTTTCTTTCTTTCTTTCTTTCTTTCCTTTTTTTTTTGAGACAGGGTCTCGCTTTGTAATTTAGGCTGGCCCTGAGCTCACTATGTAGCCCAGGCAAGCTTCGAACTAAGCAATCCTCCTGCCTCTGCTTCCCAAATGCTGGGATTGCAGGTGTGAGCCACCATGCCTGGCTCTACTGAATTTTTCTAATCACAGTAGTAATCCTTGCGATTTTAGTTTTGCCAAATTCTGTTGTTTTTCTGTGTACAAATCCTTCCATTTTTAACAACACTTCTAACATTTTTGTGCATTAGATGAATGAATTTTACCATAAATCATCAATTTATCATATGATTTGATTAGCATTCTAAAATGAGTTATCTTCTATATAAATAAGAGACAAAGTGGACACGTCGGGAACTGCGGACACACTTGTGGACGCCTGCCCCCTCCCCCCACAGTATCTTCAACTACAGAGATCATTTCGGACACCGGCCCTGCGCTGTGGGAATTCATCTATATAATTGTTGGCATCTGCCCTGCCCTATGCATGCTGGGATTGTGGATGTGGAGGCTTGGTAACAAAGGTGTAGCGAGCTCAGGTATCTGGGCTTCCGCTGCTGCCCAAAGTAGCAAGGGTCGACACTGGGCAGAGCCTTTTTTTCAAGGTTCCAATTTTGTTGTTTGCTGGTTATTAATCCTCTTGCTGTTGGAATCACGGGGACCTGGGCTTGCTGCAAGGGTTCTGGCTGTGCCCTCTTCCCCCGCTTCCCACATTCACTCCGTCCTTGTCCCCTGTCTCCCACAGGTATTCGTAACTGTCTATGATAATCTGGACACGTGATGTATGAGATCATTTTTAAGATGCTACATAAGGCACAGTTATCGTTTATTAGCAAGTCACTCGGATTTTCACGGTGTCTACTCCAGGCACATCTTCAACTAACACGTGTGATTTCAGGAGAAATTCTTTATAATTATCTCACCGAAGAAAAGTAGCTGGACCTTGTTTACATATGATTGTCTTCTGTGTACTAAAACCCGCTAATAGTAGGAAATGACAGAATTACAGTTCTGATCGGGAAGACCTCGAATGCTATTAGTGAAGGAAGATCTCATTAGTCAGAAATTCAAGCAGCGTATCTGCTCATTCCCTTCACCCGGTAGTAGGTAAACCGAGATGGAAATCTTCAGGGACTCCTGAGCCATGACATGCATGTAGGCTGATGTTCATGGCATGGAAAGAATATTACTTACCTATTAGTACTGGGAGAAGGAGATGAGAAAAAGATATCTCAGTATAGACAAAAAGTAAAACCATAACAGAGGAGTTGCTGATTATCCAGGCAGGAAATATGTTTGGTCCTGTGAATATATTAGTCTGCAAACAGGTTTTTGGCCAGAAAAGCCCACTCTTTCTTAAAGGCCTCTTGCATAAAGTGACAAGGTAATGCGGGAAGAGCTTACAGAGACCTCTGAAATTATACTTCCTCTAGCCAAGATTTGATTTGTGTATCAGCCATTTGACACCACAAATTATCACTCCCATGAAACAAATCGGTCACCTCTAGCACATTATCACAATATTTTTTCATATTTTAAGTGATAGAATCTGTGTTCCCTTAGAATATGTATTTGTTCTCAGTATGGGCTTGCTTTTCTTGTCTTATAAAAAGTTCTATTTCATGTACCAGAAGTTTTCATAAAGCCTTGTCTTACATCACTTTAAAATTATTTCACAGAACAGTGGAATAATATTCCAAGGCAGACACCAGCACAGTAAATAGTTTGCAATGCTAGGCATACGTTACATGCTCTGTATGACTGATCAGCGGGACATAGTTCTCTTTCTATTAGACTCAGTATTCATGGCCTCTAGAGCTAAGATGTGGACCCCGCAGGAATTGTTCACGTCACAGTCCTTCATTTGTCAATACGAAATGTTCTGTTTCTTGTCGGTATAACCTTAGTCTTATGACTAGAGGGCTGCTCTTTCCGAGGGAAGAAGAATTTCCCAAGGAACACAGGACAGATTCGTTTAAACCTGAAGCTAAGCAGTCTGGGGTCCTTCTGTTCTTAGAGCCTTACACGAAGTACTGGGGTTTAGTGTACAAACTAGAACAATTGGTCTTGACTGGTTTTCTGTACTGAATGAAGACAAAAGGGAAGTGAGTGAACTTATACTTTAGTGCCTACATTTAGGTATACAATAAACAATCACATAAACAAGAATTGTGAATGAGCCAGAAAATAAAAATTATCCAGAGATTAATTGAATCTATCTATCTATCTATCTATCTATCTATCTATCTATCTATCTATCTATCTATCTATCTATCATCTATCTATCTATCTATCTATCTATCTATCTATCTATCTATCTATCTATCTATCTAGATCTCTGCTTTTGGAAGCAATATGATTGTATTTGACTTAGAAGGATAACTGGCAAGCTAGAAAATGGTATCACCATTGGCCAAGACTTTGGTAAACAAGGGTGTGCACGACTACCGGATCCCCCAAATCGTCCTACACTGTAGGCCCCTTGAAGTTCAGTTAGGCATCACCTCCACCTGTGAAGCAAGGACCACTTTCCTCCAAATCCCCTGCACTGTGAATTTCTCAGGCAAAATTTCCCTATGATAGAAATTCAGAATACATGAAGTGCTGAAATGAAGAGACAGTCACCACCCTTTGGACAGAGGAAAAATTAACGGCAGCATCCTGACAAATTTGATGGCTACACGCTAGCTTCACTGTCCCAGCGTGGGGCTTTACTGGGCTTCTCAAAAGTCATAAAACTAGGTGTCAACTTTGTCTTATTTAAATTTCTCTTTGATGAGACAAAATACTCAACACCCAATGGTAAAGGAGGTAAAGTTTATTTGGCCTCACAGTTTTCAATAGTTTCAGTCCCTAATAGCCTCCTGCACAGCAGGTGTCACAGCAGAGTGACACTAGAGTGAAACAGTCCGTGGGAAAGCAGGGTAGGAAGAAGGCAGCCAGAAGTGAAGTAGCAAGCAGCAGCAAGCACTGAGTAACAACAGGAGCCCTCTTTCTGTCCCTCGTCCTCTATCCGGGCCACCTACGTTAGAATGAGGAACACTTGCACCCTTAACCCTAATATCATACCATGAGTCAATCCAAGCATTGCACACTCTAGATCCAGCCACTCTAAAATTTCCTACTTGTGACCTCATGAGGCTTTGAGAAACATCTAGAGAGAAACCGTAACAAACTCCCATGAAGACTTGAACTCTGGTTTCCTCCCTGAGTTGAAAAACTTCAGTTCAACTTTTGTGACCCTCAATGGTAGCTTCTCTAGCAGTCTGGGAGTTTCCTCAATTCCGGTCCCCAGCCAATTACAAAGTCATGTAAAGACTTAATTCTATGTTCCATTTCAAGCAGCTTCTGTTTCTCCGACTGAATGCAGAGTGGTATCAGATTGTTTTTGATGGAAAACTGCAAATGGAACACATGTTGTCTGTGTCAACCTTGTACTTAAAGCTAAACAATTGTCCAACCAGCTGTTTGTTCAGGTCAAATTCACTCTTTACCTCACAAGGTGTAAAAGCTTAAAAGGATATGTTAGGCAGAATTTTAGAAAGAAGTAAAACTCTATTTCCTATGCTGTTGCTTTTATATCTTGTGTAAGAACCAGAAAATTAAGTCTCATGGCACCTCAAAGATTCAAAGATCAGTAGTTATGTATCTAGGCCAATGATGGTAAACCTAGGCATGTACACTGCAGTGGGCGGTTTACTGACATTGAAAGGTTTAAAAGCTTTGCCATCACTGATTAGGATTTAATATGTTTATACTTTTCCTTTTTATTGCTTTCCTCTGACAGTTTAAATTCCAGAATGATCTTCAAGATCTCTGGAACCAGCTATATTAGTAAGGGACAGGAAAAATCAAACAACAAGAAAAGTGAAATAATAAAATCTACTTATATATGCAATTAATCACTGAGAGACAAATTAGATAAACCATAATAACAAATATAAACACTAATGCTTAAAAGTATATCTATCCTCCTACAATGACTTTGTAGTACTGTGTTACAGTGCTAGAATTACTTGAAATATAATAATGTTCTGTAATGGAAGTCATTTCTTTAAATATTTAAAACATTTAAATGCCTTTAAATTCAGTCCTTGCTATTTTTTTCCTATAATGTAGTTTATTTGACAGATTTAAAATTAGGTTTTTGTAGAAGCTTTTGTTCAATGTCTGGAGCAGAATTCAGAGATTAATAGAGGTATATGCGTACATACAAATCTTTTGGTAGCATGACTCCTAACTCGTGTCTGGGATGTGATTTTATTCGACTTTTTTCCTCTCATGAGTGAGAGAATCAGCTGTGAACATATAGAAACATTCAAGCTCAAAAAATTGAGGCCTTTGGTGATGGTAGATAATCAAACGTAATAGTAGATGAGAACAGGCCCCAGGTGTTATAATATAAGCAATACCAAATAGAAACCAGTCAATAGGAAATTATAAAATTTCATAGCCACATTTTGAGAATGGTGCATTCAAGTCATTTAATGCTGTCTACGAGCTATTGCTTACTTACAAGATGTACTTTCTACTGACAGTAATCCTCACTATTGATTTCAAAACAGTGCTTTAGCTAAGGTAAGTTGACATTTATATCACTAACTTAGCAGGGATGAAAATTTAAGGAGTTTATTGCTGTTTCCTGAGGGCCGGTGTGAGCATATAATATAAAAAGGTTTGATATGAGCACTAAGGTAGAAGGAAAGAAAATGTATGTGAAAAGCCTTCATTCATACAGTTGAGCAGCACAATGGATCCCACTGGCTTTATCGGAATGACTGCAGGAAAAGGCACATTTTAGTGAGAATGGATTTATAGACAGATGTCAACAAGTTGAACTCGATGTTAACAAGTACAATGGAAAAAAGAGAAGTGTCAAATTAAACACGATTAATCTCTAGACATAAGCCTTTTGGAATTCTAAGAATTTGCCTTAGAATCTAGAAAAGAACAAAACTTCCCTGAATGGTCTGATCAATACTTAAACAATGATAATAAACAAAATATTTAATAGGGTTCTTGTATTATTGTTCCTACAATAATACTGTTCACCTTAGTAAATTTGCATGACCTGTGGACTGATCATGCTCTTATGCCAGAAGATAAATTCAACTGTTTTCAATATTGCTGCAAACCTATCAGAGAGTTTCTATTCTTTTTTAAATTTTTTTTATCTTTATTGGTACATTATATATGCACTTCTGAGAGATTTTATTACTTGTTTTTCTTTAATATTTCTTAAAGTAAACTTGCTCTCTGTTTCTTCTATCTGCCTGTTACTTTCAATGATTTAAACATTTTCTTTTTGTAAAAATATTTCCATTTTAACTTTATTTATATTTGATCTCAGAGAACACTTTCTGTTTATGTGTCAATATCCAGTTTAGTACTTTGCAAATTTACTTTTATGGACTACTATGAAAATAACTCTACTGGAATTTTTTTATCTATATGGTCACAATAAGGCCATTTTCACTTAGTGCTTCTTTTAGTAATTCAGCTAATATTTTCTTCTGTATTTAGCACTGGATCCAGTGAGCAGGTCATAGTCTGTAGAGAATGTGTAAGTTTTCCCAGCTATATGAAAATATTTTTGAATTATTGGGATTGGGACTTTATAAATGTTGTTAGATTTGATTTTTATTACAATATCTACTTTATTTTTGAATACAGGACATTCTGCAAACATTTCAGATATATAGAAAAATTTAAAATTTGTATTTTAGACCTATTTTATTTAACTAGTACAATAAAATAATCATTATAATCTTTGCATTATAAATTAAAATTTCTGCTTTATCAAGTAAATATCTTTTTTTTTTTTTTTTGAGACAGGGTCTCGCTTTGCTCAGTCTGGCCCTAAGCTCACTATGTAGCCCAGGCAAACCTTGTGCTCAGCAATCCTCCTGCCTCTGCCTCCAAAGTGCTGGGATTACAGGCATGAGTCACCACGCCCAATATAATATCATTGTATGTGGTTGCTGGGGATCAAACGAGGGACCTTGCGCTTGCTAGGCAGGCTCCGGAACCACTGAGCTAAATCTCCAGCCCAAGTAAATATCTTTTTAACATGTCTCAGACTTGAGCATGAGTATAGCATATTATTTTGTCTTTTGAACTCTCTATATAAATAGGTTATCCTGATGAAATAATGTTGGATTTTGTTACAAATAAGGAAATATCATTTCAACACAAACTGATATGTAATGATACCATTATGTACAATACAAAGAATAAATGTTTGTGGTTTCAAGGGGATTATAGGGAAAATTATGAGATAGATTTGCTTTAATTTGCTTACTTTTGAAACAAAAATTTTTACAGTCACCTAGAACTTTAAATAACCAATATTTTCAGTGAACTCACAACAGTGTGAATTTTTACCAGAGAAAAATCACTGGAGGTCTCATAATTGTATTATTTAAGTTTTATAGATATGTGACTTAAGGGATATAAAAGTTCCCTGCTTTCAGATAATCATAATTTATTTTAAAAACATTGCTTATATGCCTATTTTTGAAAATACAACACTATGGCAAATGAGATTTGAAATCTACTTATAAAATAAGTGTAATTTAAATCTGTATCAATATTGATTTTTCTATTGATAGGATCCATGACTTCACTCTTCCCTTAATCTGATTCTCTTTCTCTCTCTTTCCCTCATATTCTTCTTGATTAACATGTATTAATATTATGAGAAACTATATTATTTTTATTTCTTTAATCCAAGTGAGGCTGTATGTTTTTCTAAGTAAATATCAAAGATCAGTATTTCTAATGGATCTGTTAGTTTAATCTAAATTGCTGACATATACTTTTAAAATGTGTCTATTTTAATCTTGAATGGATCTTCTGTATATTAGTGAATTATTGTTTGAAATGTAATCCTTTTATCTAATTTTCCTCTTCTTTTTTCTTTCTGTTCTTACATTGAAACAAAGAAGCTCTGTGTTCCCTTTTACGACTTTGTGTCTTCTGTCCTGATTAAAAGAAATTTCCCACTTTGAGATAATAAATGTGTCAAGACAATTTGTTTTAATGTACACAGCTTTGTGCAAGGAAAATATGTTGTGTCTCACATCTGTGGTTAAAAACTTTACTAGCAGTATATTTTAGAATGTGAAAAGAGGCTGGCGAAATTAATTTTTATAATCTATTTTATTTAACCCATTGATCCAGTATTATTACAAAATCAATGTAAAATATTTATGAGATATCTTAAATTATTCTTACCTATGCATTCTGCACTTAAGAAACATCTCAACTTGAAGTTATTTTCTTATATGTAATTGACCTATATTTAAATTTTATTAAATTTATGGTGAAAATGTAGATTTATGTTATTTTTCCAATCACACTCAAGTATTTTCCAATAAGCAATGAATTGAATAGCAATTTTAAATGTAAATGTAAACAGATTTAAAAGTCAGTTGTTTGCAGGCACAGGATGTGTAGCAAGTTCTCAATAGCCACATGAAGCTAATTTTTTTTTTTTTGAGAAATGGTCTTGCTTTATAGTTCAGGCTGGCCCTGAGCTCACTATGTAGCCCAGGCAAGACTTGAACTCAGCAATCCTCCTGCCTCTGCCTCCCGAGTGCTGGGATGACAGGTGTGAGCCACCACACCCGGACACATGAAGGTAATATTTACTATGGTATGTGCACACTTCTAGGATTTCTTACACTTTTATTTGGATAAAGAATTCATTTATTTGAAGGACACTGAAATTCAGTTCTTTTTTTTTAGAGCATTAGATATCTTTTAATTGCTTCCCATCTAAATCTCTTTACTAATCTAAAATTCTATCTTCAATGTAAAAAAGTCCTCATTTTCCAGGTCTATTTTGGTATTGCTATCTTCTGTCTCATTGACATTCTTGACTATTTTTCATGGTGAATGTTGTAAGTCATTTAAAGCTTCCTGATTTTATTTTATTCATTATTTTAAAATAAGCTATGTTTATGACCATCATCCCCCAGTGCTTTCAGTTTTTCTTGATTTCTAAGAAAGAATACCTAGAGGAATAGTTTTCTTTACTCTTTATCCACAGTAGAAATAACCCTTGGAAATAACCCTTCCAGCATGCAGCACTAAGATAAGCTATAAGAGGTAGGGTCATCAAAGCCATTTCCACAATACAAAATTTTGTTTAGGAAAACCATTAGATCCATGCAATAGGGATTTTAAACATATCTACTCTTACCACCATATTTATACTATATAGATATTCCCACAAATTATAAAGTAAAAACACTTTAGTATGCTAACAATAAAATCAACAAACAAAAAAACCACTTTAACACATACAGCTTAATGATGTGAGATGCACGTGTGATTAGAAGGCCATTAAACCAGTTGAACACTCATTCATGCTGCTGTCTGATTCATAAGCTATGACAATTAATATGTTATTTATGTTCTGGATAGCTCACTTTGATGCTGGAAATTAAAGGGTTTGAAGACAGAGAAATTATTTTTCCAAGTTGGAAGAAAGATGGCATAGAGGAGCATTAAAAATTCATAGGTGTACAAAGTGCTTTTGGATTTGCTAATTGCCTTCAAAGATTTACATAGTATCCAGAGAAGTATGAAGTTATGAGCAATAATAAATTTTTATGTAATTTAAAAAATTGATTTGGATCAGTGGCACTTATTCACCAGCATGGATGTTATTGACTTTGTGTAAGAGCAATAAATATTTTGCATTTGAATTAAAATGGTGCATTACATTACTGGTATCTGCATTTACCCATAAAGCTACTGGGTGCTTTAGATAGCAGAGGGAGCAGCCAGAACAAAAAGAATTCTTCTTGATAATCTATTTTTGAAAACTAAAATTGATTTAACATATAGTTTGGCCACATCAACATTTAATTCACAGAAAATTTCAAAAGACAATAACAGTTTTCTTGTATCACTTTGAGAAACCAGAAAATATCTTAATACAAATCTCTGATTTCTTCCTGTTCACTCATCTGCCACAACTTACAACAATGCTGCTGCTTTTCAGGAATCATAATCCCCCTTAAAATGAAGATTACAGAAACATTTATAGTTACAAAGCAATACATGTATTCTTTACTGATTTTTGTATTACAGCTAACAATAAGGAATCTCAAAGATATGGGTTTCTGACAGTTTAGATTGGAAAACTGAGTCAGTTTCTGAAAAAATTGTTGAGTTTATTTATTACCTTTGATATGACATACACTGAGTTTGGCCCTGTGGGTATAGTAATAAAGCTGTGTAGGACTCTTACCTGAATAGATCTACTGGTAACTGGTAGTAATTTACTAGGCATGAAATCACAACTGTTGGTGGGGTGTGATGGACCATACTTATAATCTCAACACCAGGAGGCTGAGGCAGGAGCGTATCAAATGTGAGCCCATTCTGGGAGTTGAAGTGACTTAATGTGATACTGTCTCAAATGAGAAAAGAAAGCAGGGGGAGAGAGCGGGGGGGATAGCTGCAGTTTAGTGCAGAGTCTCAGGGTTCAACCCGCAGTACCACCTCACACCAAAACATAGTCACAGCCCTCACAAATACTAGTCTGGGAAGAATGGTAAGTCGGTTCTAAATACTTTAATTGTGGAAATAACTTCCTAAGTGTAACTATTTAAAGAGCAACAAAAATATCAAATAGTATAATTAAGTCCAACAAAATATATTCAAACCTAAACAAAGAACATTTTAAAATAAATTTAGAAAAGCTCATGATTTAAATGAATAGAAAAGAATGTCAAGTTCCTGGTTTGAATAATTTATGTTTTCATGATTTCATTTCTTCCCAAAATGACCTACAAACTTAATGTAAATACATTTAAAATTCCTAAATGTTTTAGGAGATTGTGAGCAAACTCAGAGTACAATGCCATAACAGGGGGAAGGAGTGATGTTCTCCATAAATTGCTGTAGTATAATCGTGTACTCATTTTGAAAAGAAAAATACAAAAATTGCCCATATTAAATTTCACACAGTAAAACGAAAAAAAAAAAAAGTTCAGTCCCAGAGAATGTGTATGCAAATGTGACAGGGCCAACAAACACTTCCCAGAATATCATATAGCACAATAATTTCTTGAGCAAAGGGAAGTTTATATTTGATTTTTATTGTCCTATAATGTCAAGTGTAGCAAATAAATATACACAGCTTTTAGATAATTGGGAATTTTTACTAAATAACAACTATTCTTTTCAATACAAATATGTAATCAATGTAGAGACATGTAGATGTAAAGTACTTTTTTTAATCTGAAATTCACATTCAACTGGGTAGTTTGTATATTATCTGACAACTCTATATTTAGATAAGTAATGGGGAAAAGTACACAAATATATAAAATGTTCATAAAATAAAACATCTTAAATCCTGGTGGTATACACAGGTATTTTTGGAGTATGAAAATGATATGAGAAATGAAGGGTAAGTTTTATTTATATATTCATTCACTTTAACAAAGTTACTAAAAAAGGGAAGAGTTGTCCTAATATTCAAAAATAGCATATAATTCTGATGGCAAGCTGGGCATGGTGCCACACACTTGTGATCTTGGCTACTGATCAGGTTGTGACAGAAAGATCACAAATTTTAGGCCAGCCTGAGAAAATTAGCAACGTTTTGTCACAGAATATACTGTAAAAAGGCTTGGAGATTTAGCTCAATACTCTACAGGTTCTATCTCCAGTATGAGAAAGAAAGAAAGAAAGAATAAGGAAAGAAAAAATATAATCATAATGGATCAGAATGTGGGGTACATACATGGACTAAAGCTGTGGACTGTACTTATTAATGTAATAGTGAAAAAGTCACAGAATGGCACACAGTATGATTTTATGAATATAATGTACAAACGTGCAACTCTGATTTAGGACTGCCCACATCCATATAGTATTATTTAAAGTGATAATATTAATTAAAACATGCTTGATTCGATTTACCTGTGGTTTAGAAGAGCAAAGAGAATGTGATAGAAGAGGAGCTCATAGGATTCCAGGATGCATTAAAAATGCCCCTTTATGGGCCGGAGGGTTAGCTCAGTGGTTCCGGCGCCTGCCTCGCAAGCGTAAGGACCTGAGTTCGATCCCCGGTTACCACATATAATGCTGGGCGTGGTGGCTCACGCCTGTAATTCCAGCACTCGGGAGGCAGAGACAGGAGGATTGCTGAGTTCGCGGCGGCTTGCCTGGGCACCATAGTGAGCTCAGGGCCAGCCTGA
>PVIC010004986.1:0-45947 GCA_004025085.1 Thryonomys swinderianus | reverse complement strand
TGCCCCTTTATAACCTCTTTAAACAACTGTACCAATACTACAGGACCACATCGCCTTTGGAGAAAACTAAGCTAAGCATTGAGGCCTAGAATAGTCTTTCCCTTACCATTAAACTTCTTCTTTTCTATCTTACCACCTTCTGCCTAAGTGCTGTTAGCTATCGGGGTACATACTTCTCTCAATAAAAATGAATTCAAGTTACTATCTATATAAAGTATAGGGTATTTTATGTATTTTTCTCATAATTTTTTTCTCCAAATAACTATATATTTTGGAGATCTTTCAATGCCAAATGGTAGAAACCTGACTCTTTTTTTTTTCTACTCCTCCCTTACCGGTGGGGCCTTTCCTTCTTTTCCTCCTTCCCCTTCTTTATTTCCAAGTAGAGAACATGAAATACATGAATAAAACACCTATTTCGAAGGCACTCCTTCTTGAAAAGTTTTGAACTTTTAGAAATAATCAAGTATAGATTACTTTTAGACAGATCATATATATATATATATACATATACATATACACATATATATTTAAAATTTTTTAAAGATAGATTTTTCAGAATTTGGATGGCAGCTTATTGTCAGTTCTTATGACAATGTTTCAGAGCCTACAGCCTGCTTTTCAATTTGTGGGCTCAGATCTGGGAACCAAACAAGGGGCCATTGTTTGCCATACTGCAGTGATGTCTACCTTCTCCTTAGCGGTTGTGATACCCTCAACGTATGATGCCCGTTAGCTACTAGTACAGATCACTATAGAGGACTCGCCAGCGGCCCTGATTCCTATATAACTATACATACCTTCCGTCTGTTGTCCTGATGGTAACACAGGCCTCTACCATTCTGGAAATGTATCCTCTCCCTTAATTCCAGAATGCAAAGCCAGAGGACAGCTAGTCTCCGAACAGAACTCTGGTCTACAGCGGATGGCTCCAGATGAACTGTGCTCCGGAGAGGCTGCACACTCAGGCATTTGACACAGAATATTTTCAGCTTGTGGGTTTGCTTGCTGTATATAACAGATCCCTTCTAAAGTTGCACAATCCTCAGATTTCTAAGTGATTCCTCAACATTCTGCCAAGGCCGTTCCATGTCTCCTCAGTTTAGATGAATCATGTTTTCTCCAAGTTTTATGCAGCTACCTCGAAAATCTACAACTGGACTCAAATAGTCTTTCCAGGATTGTAAATGCAGGGGTAGAGCAGAATGTCAGAAAACCTTGCCAAATACAATCTGGGATCCTCCTTCCTAGTCTGCTTTGTTATCTTAAAGAGGCACGTTTACAAATACGTTGCATGTTGCAACTCAGGATCATAGGATGGTTCAATCTGTCTGCTCTTGAGCGCAAGGGCACGCTGTGAGTTACATAGTACTTCAAAGTAAAGGAACTGGAAAGTCACTAGACAGCTGGATGCCTTTCCTCTCATTTTCAGTGACCTTTGTTGCAGGTCTTTATATTTCCTGAGGTTCCAGCTCTGACAATTCCTAGGATCATAATAACTTATCTTTTTATTCATTTTTCTTCTCTGATTCTTCCTTCCCCTCTTACACACTTGTCTCTGGCATTACAACGTAGGTGGATGATGTTATCCAAACCTTATCGTCTGGTTGCCTAGAAACTCAAGGTAGAACTTCTGCCCTATCAAATAAAGACACGGTACATACAGGACCATGGAACTAATTGTGGCAAACCTATGGCCCACGTGGGGCAGCTTACTGTGTGTGATCTCTAAAAGGTTTGCCATCCCTGTTAGACTAATGGTGACACAGAGACCCTGAGACAAGAAGTAGAAAAATATATGGGAGTTAGTGCAGAATGAACCTGATTAGATGTGTCTGTTGAAATTATGTATAACAAAAGAAGACATGATAGGAGAATGAAAGGAATCAGTCATAGAAAGCATAAGTGGTGTCTCTTAGAGAGGACACTTGAAGGTTAAATATTTTAATCATACATGTTGTATATTGTAAATCAATACAGATCATAAGAAAACATATTAATTGTTTAAGGAAATTATAACAGTACAAGGGTAATTTTCATTCTGAAGTGACAGATCAGTTCTGCTTCTAGATTATCAAACAATATCAGAAATATTTTTAATAGAAATATACCTATTACTTTGAAATAGAGTATAAAAATTTCTTACATATGTAAAGTGATAACTTTAAAAATATCAAGACAAATAATTTTACAAATTCAGCTGCAGAAAATATAAAGAAGTCCTGTAATCAATAAGAAATAATAGACCACCACTACTTTGAAATATCTACATATGCTTACTTTTATGGGAAGAGGACATCATTTGCAAGGTTTCAATAATTAAATACCTATTTAATCCTATTTTGTTATAATCATATTTAAATGTATCCAAAACATTATATTTTAGTTGTGAGACATAATTATATCATAGCTACATATATCTGGATATTTTTATGTATGTATGTATTGATTGATTGATGTATAGGGTGTTGAACTCACAACCTTGCACTTGCAAGGCAGGTGGCAGGGCACTGAGCTAAATCCCTGGCCCATATTTGGCTACTTTTAGAGAAATGAACAAACTAATCAGAATATTTGGATCTTATTGAGGATTGCAATATCATAGGAAGGTAAAAGATCTCAGAGTGTTTGCCTTTTTTTTTGTGGTATCAGGGATCAAACTCAGAACCCAGAGCTTACTGTATAGCCACAGTATCACTGAGCCACATCCAAGCCCTTTTGCATGTTTTTTTAAACAAGGTATTCATTAGATACAATTTTAGATGATTTAAATATTAAAAATTTTGGAATGTATTAAATAGCGATTTTTTTGTGTGTGGCTTCTCTGCCTTGATTGAGATTGTTTTTCTACTGATTACTAAGAAGAGTTATTCTAGTCTGACAAGAAGAGTAAGAGAATTCTGCAAGGAAAATGTTGTCTCCAAAGTGCAAAGTCGAAAGTTTTCTAAAATATCACATCAGAAAAAATTTCATTCCCTTTGTTCTGCTATAGAAAAATATCTGAAACTGGGAAATGTATTAAGAAGCATGAATTTCTTGAGGTTCTGGGTGCTGAGAAGTCCAACACAAATGCGTGAGTGTTCGGTGTCTGGTGAAGGTCTTCCTACTGTGCCCGAAAGTGGCAGAAAGAACGAACATTTGCCCTCTCAAGGTAGAAGAG
Organism: Thryonomys swinderianus; assembly: GCA_004025085.1. NCBI lineage: Eukaryota > Metazoa > Chordata > Mammalia > Rodentia > Thryonomyidae > Thryonomys > Thryonomys swinderianus. The sequence continues at coordinate 42,787 of PVIC010004986.1, read as the reverse complement.
CGGAAGGGCAAAAGCAGTAAGACTTCCCTCTTGCCCTTTCATAGGGCCTTAATGGATCGTGAGTACCAATCTTCACCTTCCCATAGACGTACCTTTTAATACTCACTAAATAGAAATTAAGATTTAACACAGACAGTTGGAGAACAGCCCAAACAGAACATTATAAATAAGCTGTCTTTCCTTCTCCACTTTGTATAATAAAATCAGTATCTGTACTTGCTGTGCAATAATTAATACTAAAATAAATATTTTTATTTAATAAATAATGCATTTAAAATATTTTACTTAATAAAAATATTCTATTAAATAATAAAATATGAATAATAAAATGTTTTTAAATATTTTCTAAACATAATGAAGCTGGGCTCTCTCTAGAATATTCCTATACTTACAACTTGTGGTTCAACACCAGTGTTCAACATTTTCACCTTTTTATTCTTTTTCTAAAATTAATTGTATCTAAAACGTAATTAAATTTGATTGTACATTCAAACCCTGTTAAATCTAAAATGATTTTATTTATTCTGTCATTGAATTTGTCCTAGTTGTTGATTTCTCGTATCTCCTGGGGAAAATCCATTCTTTTTGTGTTGGTTATGAATAATTTAGTCACTGACTTTATTGGTTTTCAAGCATTTTGCCTCTCATTTTTCCTGACATGCATTCATAAATAAGTGATCAATTCATTCTCAATACTCTTCTGATTCATTTTGTAAGATTGTAATTTCGTTTAGGACAGCAATAAGAAGTTTTTTATTGTATGACACACTTGTGGTATCTTTTATTGGTTCCCTACATTAGCATACTTCTTTTGAAGTAGTCTACCTGTATTTGTTTTGTCCTTTATAACATATTCACAAAATTTCTTTTCTTAAAAAAAAAAAATTTCACTAAAACAAAATGGAGCCAGGCATGGTGGCTTACTCCTACAATCCCTCGGGAGGCAGAGGCAGGAGGATTGCTGAGTTGGAGGCTTGCCAGGGCTACCTAGTGAGCTGAGGGCCAGCCTAAACTACAAAGCGAGACCCTGTCTCAAAAGAAAAGAAAAGAAAAAAGGGATTAAAAAATGGATAATTCGACACTATTTCTTGTTACATTTGTTCCAAATAAATTTCAAATATAATTTTCTTCAATGTATCTGATTTCTAGCTGTTTCAGAACATTTTTAGAAGACTTGAGTTCATTGCTTTGCTCCTGTTCATTCACCCTAGGGTGAAAGTTATCTAGGGCTATGTTCTCCATCACACGCACTAAACCGCCTATTTCCCTGAGTTAGTAACATGGCTGCTGGAATATAGGTTCACTGAGGTTGAAGTTCCTCTCACCGCTACTCTAAGTAACATTCTACCGGTGGGTACATTCTCCAAACATTTTACAAATAAAGTTTCATTTTCTCCCTATGAATCAACTTAATAACTTATTTCTATCTCAACAGGCTTCGTTGGAGGTTAAGCCAACATGTTTTCAGCTCTTAGTGTCTCAGAGGTAAGTGACTTAGTTAGCTGATATATTTATATATTTCAACTTTCTTCTAACTTGCCACTATGGGGCTATGTGCATTCTACATACTAAGGATCTGAAGTTACCAGCTGAATGTGGAAAGACACAATCTTTATGAAATGGTGAAAAACTAGGATCTTTGTAGTACAGCTTTTGCACGACACTGATCTGTAAAAATCCCCATATTACACAAATACGTGGCAAAAATGAAACCTTAATTCCCTTTTAAATTTAATTGTCTTTAAATGTTAAATTAAATTGTAAGTTTACATTTTATCACCTTTTAAAATTACCACTAAAATTGTCCATTGTGTGTGTGTGTGTGTGTGTGTGTAAAATTTGTCTTACTGTTTGGACATACAATATCCCTCCAAAGCCTCAGATGTGTGGAAGGTGGTTGCCTCACGGGGTATTGTGTTCATCAGCAGCTCAGTCACTCGATGGCTGCTGTTCTCCTTGGTGCAGCTCCGGTCTTCGCTTTCAGCCTCACTTCCGGGACCCAGGGCAGACCCCTCAGCCTTGTGGCGCAGACCCCTCGTCCTCCCCGCATCCATATTCCAGCTCCCACCACTGGCCTTGGGCTTTTCAGGTGCAGATTCACGATACAGACTTGCTGGGAACTCTAGGCCTAGAGCTAGATTTGAGCATTGCTGTGGGATCTAGACGCTCCGCTGTACCCTTCAGGTCTCTAGCGAGTAGACAGATCTCTTGCACTCCTCCGGATTTGACTTCTTCAGTGAATATTATGAAACAATCCTATAAATGACATGCTTTATGTTTAATCTATTCCCTTGCAAACCCTGACTGCAACAGGAAACTAGTTACAAACTAAGTCAAGCCCCGCTGATCTGTGGCTGGGGTACAAAGGAAAGTTCCGCTTATGAGGGTTTGCTCACCACTGGGGCTTACACATTCATTTTGTTGTTGTTGTTGTTGTGTGTTTGTTTTGTTTTTTACACTCATTTTCATTATCTTGAAAAAAAATACCAGTATGTTGCACTTTTAGACTTTGGGATTTCTAAGTTGTTTGATATTTGAGGGTCCTCATGACTCTGTATTCATTTCCAGGCAGGAGAAGTTGACCGTCTCTGCTCCTGCTCCTGGAAGGAAAAGAGAGGAGCCTGAGATTGGAGGCTCTTTAGTAAGTTTTATGGACAAAGTCACGGACTGACCATTATGTGATAATGGCTTAATTTAAGTTCTTTCAGATAGCATTTTACCAGCAATTAGACTTATCACACTGAACAAAGCTTCTGGTATTTTAATAATAAAAGCAGCCATTCCATCCGACAAATGGCAATTATTAGTCATTTGATATATATCAGTGATCCATATTAAAATAACTGCAAATCACAGGAAAGCCTACTCAATGTTGTAATTTCAATTTTTCTCAATTGTCATTTATAAAGCCCATTTGGAAAAATAATAGGTATTGAAAATAGTATCAGAGATAAAATTATGCTACATGAATGAAAGAGTCTCCTTGGAAATGGAAAAACAGTTCAAGAGCTGAGCAATCTGTCACTACAATATTAATGCTATGTAAATACAATTTCATGTGTTCCATTACCATTCTGATTACTTGTACAGTTTTCTTTAAATTTGTTATTGAACACTGGAATTGTCCAAATTCTTGTTATAAACAGCAATTTTATACCTATTTTATTTTCCTACAATATTTAACTCATCTGTATAACTTCAATGGCCTTTTCTGTTTTACTTTGTTTCATTTATAGACAAAAGCTGTTTCCCAGAGATGGAACTTACAGACAAGTACTGATTAATAAGTGAAGAAATGTAGTGATAAATTCAACCTAATGAGTTCATTTCTTACAAAATTGCTGACTAAAACTTTACAAGATTTGTTGTCAATTAACTATGAATTTTTATTCTAGTAGAAACAGCACATTGTGCTCTTGATTTAGTTAGGTTTACTTTGAAATGTGATATCTATTTTAAAGACTCAGATATTATGACATTTAACATAGGAAAAACTTTGTATGTTATGCCATTGTGTGCTTATAACTGTTGAACAGCAGGCTCTTCAGAGAGCAAAGAAACTGATTTAAAGCCCTGGATATTTTTTCTAATCCATAGTCTCCTACTTTCGCCAATTTGAAGCTATGCACATTACATCACTCTATGAGGAGTTACGTAGTAATAAACATGGGTCAAGAGCCCATAAGAACTAACAGTAATAAACAGTGCACCACCAAATAGGATGAAATCTTTCACCTAGAGTTTATATTAGGTAGCTATATTAAAATCTCAAACATTTAAAAACAGATGGCTTCCATGATTAAGAATCAGAAGTTGTTTTGCAGTAAAGATTAAACTTGGGAAGACTAGTCTATTATTTTCTTATCCAGAAGTAACCCAGTCTTTCAGCACTGTACTCCATCCGGTCGGCTTCTCAAGTTGTTCTTCTAGCCGGGCGTGGTGGCTCATGCCTGTAATCCCAGCACTCGGGAGGCAGAGACAGGAGGATTGCTGAGTTCGAGGCTTGCCTGGGCTACATAGTGAGCTCAGGGCCAGCCTGAACTACAAAGCAAGACCCTATCTCAAAAAAAAAAAAATAGAATATCAAGTTGTTCTTCTTGCTACCCTCACTCCTTTTGTTCATGATTATTCATTCGAGTTTCATCAGAGTTCCTGGAAAAAGCAGCTGAACTTTCAGCTGTCTTCTATTTTGCCCATCCTAGCTTTGATGTACAACAACACCATAACCGCACGACAAACCGTAACTCTAAAATATAGAAACACAGGTGAATACAAATTTTCAGAGGCAAATGATTTACTTGCCTGGAACTGCAGCCAAGGGAGAAACACTTAAATGTTTGTTTTGATGGATTGTTTAAGGCTGTGTGTTGACTAGCCTGAGGTTGAAAAGCTTCTGGAAACGACAGTCTTAGCAAAAGTGTCTCAGGGAACCCAAAATGTTTATTGGATTTACCTCTTGGAAACCCATGAGTTCCCAAAGTGCAAACCCAAAACAAAATCCTATATACAGCCTACTGAGGAAGAGAAAAATAACTATTTTAAAATATATTCAAAATTCTTCTGTCTGTGGAAAATCCATTAATTACAAGCGACTTTTCCTACCTGGAGGAAAGGAATTTACCCAACTGCATCTCTCTGTATCTTTCCCATCTTACCTAGGAGGAGGATTGGAGGGTTATAAAATTTCAGCCTAGATTGAGATGTATGATAAGACTATAGCAGGCCTCCCTCACCATCACGTTAACAAAGCTGAGAGAACTGTAAGGCGCCGCCTCCATATCAGGTGTTATTAGGAAACCTAATGACAACAGGGGAGGAAAATTCATGTGAATGTATATTTATTAAATTTCCTATTGAGTTGATACATCATGCCTCCCTTTCGACAATAGTAGCAGTAAAACACTAGTTCTACTAAGAGGCAAGGGAAAGTTTGAAAAGACAAAGCAAACAAAAATATAACACATATTTGAGAATTATCAGAAAAATGTAAGCATTTTCTAAATGACATGTCAAGACATCTAAGGGAAAAGGTAGATAATGAAGCAAAGCAGTAAAAGGTCTAGGAAGGTGTTCTAATCAACACACTATAACATAAATGAGTAATGCCTCTAGCATGTCCCTTGATGAATTCAGCATGGTTGAGGAAAGAACCGGTGAGTTCAAAGATTGTCTGTGGTAACTTCCAAAATTGAATGCAAAGGAAAAGCCCCCCAAAATGTTAAGAGAATGTAACCTCCATAATATGCGAGATCATTTTAAAGCGTATATTTATATGCAGAATTCAGATAACAGAAACAAAGGAAAAAAAGAAATGGAAGAGATAACATTCGGAGGCAAGTCAGGGTCCCAATCCTTTACATGGCACTAATTAAAAGAAATGCAGATAACCTCATTGTGTAGTAAGAACCATATTCTGCTATTTTTTTCCTATGGTACTTAAAGAAGGAAAATTGAAAAAACTGAATATATAATGTATTTTGTCTCTATTCATCTGCCTCATTTGAGTAGAATAATTTGTACAGTGTCCTCATCTGTTTGACAAAGAAAGTATCGTTATTTCTATAATTACTTATAACTATAACACCCTGCTAATCCCTTAAACACATATCATGTAAAAGATATGAGTAGGGTTTGATATCATATTTATAATATTTGATTTTATTAACACTTGAGGCTAACTTCATAATGGTTCACTTCTAGCCTACAATAGATACAAAAGATACATTCAGATTAATTTTCTCCAACTTTGAGAATCCCTTGAACTGACTTAGATTTGTTTAAATTATGCTGTCTCTTAATATATCTATCATAGTACACTTAGTCTTTCACATATTACCTATCACATGTCTTATATATTTGTGGACTGTTATATATTTCACGAGGGTTTAGTATGTATTTTCAAAATAACTCTTTAGTCAGTCTTCAGACCCTTACTTCTAGCCATAAAGAAGGAGCTTGTACCAAATCAACAGTAATGCAAGAAAAACTAGAAAGGCAAATGTGTTTCTAAATAATCATTTGTTTGAAAGCTGAGAGAAGCTATGAACAAAGACAGAATTTGAGGTACAAAGGTCTTGGAGAAAGAGGAACACATTAACTTGAGAATGACCTTCTGAAGCCATATAAAATATAAATTCAGTATGGTTTCTACACTTCACTAATCTAAGTCATTTGTACAAGAGGTCAAAGAGGCAAGAAGAAAGGAATAGCTTAGAGGGAGAGAATACAAGTGAGTTCAAGTCAACTGAGGCCTTGAGGTGAAGCAAACGTGCAGGATGGGAGGGACAGCAACAGAGAGAACGGAAACAAAAAACAGAAATGAAACATGATGGCAGTCCCAGCTTTATGGTTTATTTCACAAATAATCTGATGTTCTGAAAACAGAGGACCATGAGCTGAAGAGTCGTGGCGAATGAAGCTCCTCAGAAGCTAAGAGGTAACAGAATTTTGCCTTCTCACAGCTGAGAACAAACCAAGAAAGGAAGGTTTTGCTAAATTCCAATGTTTTCAAGAGAGATGAACGGGGACCACACAGTTGGTGAAAAAGTGAGCTAAGATTAGAACAAATATCAAAAGATTGAAGCAGATCTTTTTATACTTTAGCTTTTTTGGTGCTAATTTATATATAGTAAAATTCCCCCCCTTAAAGTGTACAGTTTCAGGACTTTTGATTAATGCATAAAGTCATATAATCCCCATTCAACCATGATAAAGATAATTTCCATCAGTGCAAACAGCTCTGTTTCATCTCAGTCAGGTTCTCGTCTTTTCTGCACTGTAACCAATTACCTATTTCCTTATAATGTTAGTCTTTCCCATATTATAAGGGGAAGAATCACACTTATGAAGCCTTTGAATCAAGCTTCTTTCACACAGTGCTCTTTTTGTGAGATGATCCATGAGCTTGTGTGAATCGAATCAATAAGAAACTTGTAGTCCTATGAACATATCAACAGTTATTTAATCATAATTCATGAAAATATCTCATTTCCTCTACAAAGAACAATATTAAAATAGCCCTTTCATGTGTTTTCCTACAGTCCTTTTTTATGGATTATAATTCTCATTTCTATAGCAAGCGTTTCTATTACTGAACTAAAAACTGTGTGTTCCTTTGAGTTGAAAAGAAAATGCCAACCCATTTATACCATTTTGCTTTTAACCAGCTTTTTGATTATTTGAAAGTCTCAGTGTCTCACACACTTGATGATGTCAGCCTTTCTAATTAAAGACATCTTTGAATATCCATTATGATCTAATTTTGCATTTCCCTAACAACTAACATCTTATCACAGGCTCATTTGTTATGCACATACATGCATTGGTGAACTGTTTGCTCATTTTAAAAGAGAAAGTTCAAATTTCCTATTGAGCTCTGACAATATTGCAACTGTTGGTATTTTGTTTATAAATTGTTTTTCAGATATTTTCCTCTTCTATTATATTTTTGTTTTCTCAACATTATCACACAAGGAGAAATTTAAATTTTGATAAATTTCATTATATCAATATACCCTGTAAAGTTTCTGATTTTTTTCAATCTAAGAAATTCTATTGAATGAACTGGTAAGGATCAACTTATGTATGTGGATGACCCAGCAGTTCCTCCTCTGTATAATGGGAATTGTCTTCAATTTGAGGTGAGTGAAGTTTGCTGAGTAGTAGTTCACAATTCTCACATCAATGTTTATTGTGCAATACCACAGATAAATATTGAAAAAACCAAAATGTAACTAACTTGAATGAATTATGTAGATATGATGTTGAATTAAATAAGCAGGCTAAACGAAGGAAAACATACAAAAACTCTTGCCTCTTTTTAGATGTCAAGGTAGTGCCTACTCTACATTGTGGGTGAAACAGGGATCGTGGCGACAATAAAGGAGTCATGATTTGGTTTTATATTCTATGGTAGTTATATGAGAGTATATTTTGTTTTTTTCAGTTATATACTTATAATTTACATTTTCTATACACATGTAAGTTCAATATATAGTAGTTTGTTATACTGTATAAAAATCTTCATACTAAAGCAATAGAAATCAGCAATAGAAAGCCTGGATAAAAAGTGAGGCCAAAGAAATATAGGAACTTCCTGTAGTAATATCCGAATGCACCTCTGAAATACAGTTAATTCAGAAATAATGTGCTTCTTTACAAAATAGAGTTTTCATACACTTCTGTTATGATACAGGTGGGAACAAGCACTCATTCCACACATTTTAATGGGAATGTAAGATTCAAAGTAAGGTCAACATGTGTGTCTTTATGTGGTAAACTCTCAGCCTAGCTATATAGTATTACTTTATTGCCTACATAGTCTAAATCAAAGTTCAGAAAAGACTTTTATGTAAAAAGCTAGATAAACAGTTTAGCCTTGCCAGATCGTGCAGCCTATTCCACAGCTGCTCCATTCTGAGGGACAGACCAGTACAAGCCAGAAATGATGAGTGGGGCTGAGAGAGTGGCTTCTTTCCAATAGGAATTTATTGGAGACACTGAAATTTGAATTTCATAGGACATGAAATCATATTCTTCTTTGGTTTTTCAAAACTGTGAGCAAATCCTAAGTGTGATGAAAATATGGTAAATGTTTATGTTGAAAACATTACAAGCAAGACACATTGCCATGTATCTCTATCAAAATACTCCGTCTAGGTTTACACACAATTTCCCCACTCTTCTTGGGCTTCCGGAAGCAGCTGTGGAAGCCTCTTCCAGTGAGAGCCTTTAGTTGTGCTGCAGTGGCTGCTTTGATGCCCGAACTGTTAAAAACATTTACTCTTCGTGACCACTTTGACCATGAGGAAAGCCAGAAATTTCAAGGGGCAGAAGCCAGGAGTAAAGTGAGGAAGGACACGGTGCGATGTTTTTATGAATCTACTTTTTTCACCGGATGGCACCCAGCAGCCGAATCACCGAACTGTTGACCACACCACAGACAGCTGCTTATGAAACTGAGCTCCTGGAAAGTGATAAGAAGGGTGGGATTAGTGTGTATGTAGAGTATTTTAAAGGGACAAACGGCCATGTGTCTTTTGCTGTAATAATTTGAAAAAAAAAATTCACCATATATTTTGATCACCCTTTTTTAAATTAAAAAAAATAGCTTATGGAACATGTAACAGAGAGTGTGATAGATGACAGAGAGTGGGCTGGATGTGGTCTTTTGATTGATCAGTTGATTGATCCTTGATGTAGATTGACATTTTTAGCTCCTTTTCTGTTGTGTCTATAGTCTTGTGGCCTCAGATAATTAAGTCCTGCAGTTTGTTAGGTTTGGTTTCTCTGTATTCTGAGGCCTTAAGTTGTCAGCAAATATACACCAAAAGAAAAAAATTAATAAAGACATACATCATTCCTGCGAGTCACTCCTGTGTGATGATCCTTCTAGTCAAGAAGCAAAGCAGACGCTGCTCGCTGCTTGCTCCATCGTTAACCCTAAGCCAGTTTCCTCTGCCCTAGTGGATGTGATTTTGATTCCAAAAATAGCAAAGGACTGTTCAAATCTTTCTCCTCGGGCACAAGGACTCTAAACTTTGCTCCAAGGGGTCCTGAAACTGCCTGTTGTTTCCTGTGTGTGAGAGGACATTGTGATGGAGAGCTGGATCGCCATTTTCACCGGATTTTCAGAGGTGGGGGCTCCAACCGGCAGTGACACCAGGGAGAGCAAATATTTGTTGAAATGGAGTCGATAAAAAGGCAAAAACTGAGTGAAAAAATTATAACCCACAATATTATGCCCTTTAATGAAATTTTACTATTTGAGACTGTTGGAGGAAACGTTATCCTATTGAGTATGTTCCCAAATGCTAGTATGAAGCAGGCATTTTAGATAACTAGGGACATACTTTTTCTTTCACCAGAATCTCTGCATTTGTCTCCTGATACTCTGTCCTGGTGGAAAACTAAAGATTTTTACTGGCACTTTTACTTTTAAAGCTAGATATTTTCACTGCTCATGAAGTTCCCTCTGGCAACCCTCCCTGAGCTAAGAATGCAGCAGCCCTAGGCAGAGCCATTAGGCATGTATGCTCTTTGTTAAATCACTGTATTTGGACCCCAGATAATAATATTTGTTTCATAAAATGAAACACCACTATTAACCTCTGTTTGTCTTCAGGTTGATACCATTTTTACTGAAGCACTAAAACAAGTGTAGCTTGGTGCTAGAATCCTGGTTTCTGTGACCCACCCAGACAGCAATGCTTCCCACGAATATTCTCAAATCAGAAATGTCTTCCTTCTTTTTCCTTGCCCACTGGCTGCTTTTTGTGATTTTTTTTTCTTTTCCTTCAAAGAAACATAGCTGGAAAGACATGAAAATTATCACTGGATGTTATCTGTTTATCCTCCAGCACAGATTGCTGCTAGAGAATATTCTTTAAATCTTCCTTTGAGTATATTTTTTTCTGCAAGTGTAGCACAATAAGCATTTAAACACTGCTCCAAATGCATTTGTTTACAGTGAGCAAGTCATCTGCATAACAGGTTCTCACTGTGTACTCCAGGTTGGTCTGGAAATATTAATCCTCCTGCCTCAGCCTCCTAAGCTCGGGAGTACAGGTGTAGGTCAACATGTCCTCCCTGAATAAATTTTGGTCTATCTTTCTCATTGTGGTACTGGGGAATTTTACTGAAGGTCAAACACAAGGCCTTGTGCTTGCTAGTCAATTGCTATATGAGCTAAACTACATTCTCAGCCCCACGTTATTTTTTTTGAATGAATTAAAGATAGCTTGTAAGAAAAACATTTCTTTTAACTTAACAGTTTTTTTCTCAGTAACTGAATCCAATCAGATTGTATTGTTATTGTTTGCAATTTGTATTAAGTCCTGCTTCATAGCAGATCTGAACTTTCATGGCCCTGGCTGAAGCAGGCCCCGGCAGCATAATCGGTAAACACATTTAAATGAGAAGGGTCTCAAGTAGGGTAAGTACCCCTTATCAGAACTATTTAGTCACAGTTGAAACTCTCCCTTGCTGATTTTACAGCTGGGAACTTATCCCCAGGGAGAGATGCATTGAAATTTCCAGGTAAAGATTAAATACTAATCTCCAGAGGACAGCGTCTACAGACCTCTTTACAACAAGGTTGTAAGTCACCATCAAACAGCTGTTCAGTTCACTTTCCTGGACTAGCATTCTGGGCTTCATGGTCTAATGAATCAGCTGGAGGATGGTTTAGTCTGGCATTCATACTAAGGGGTATGAGGTTTATTTCTAACCTAATAGTTAAGGAGATCTTGGACATTTTCTCATAATAACTGCATCATAAACCAAAGTTGTGACAGATGTAGACTTAATAAACTAGAGAGTAACCTTAGCAGAGCATTTCCTTGCTTTTTTTTTTTTTGCTTTCTTTTTTAAAGTAATATGAATCACTTTATGAATCATTTTTGGATGAAAGCAAAATAAATTGAATCCTATAATCCCAGCACTCAGGAGGCAGAGACAGGAGGGTTGCTGAGTTCGCAGCGGCTTGCCTGGGCTACATAGTGAGCTCAGGGCCAGCCTGAACTACAAAGCGAGACCCTGTCTCCAAAAATAAAAATAAATAAATAAATAAATAAAATAAACTGAATCCTGGCTTTTTCCATCCAAATGAAAAAGTAAATGAGTCTCACAGAAACAGGCCTGCTCCAATGGCTGAAAGTGTTTAAAGGAACAGCCATAGTATAAAGAGGCAGAAGATTATGAATTCACTGAGAGCACAGTAACGAATGCGTGGCTATGAGCTGGTCATGAAGATTTCTCTGGCCATGGAACATCAAATACCTAAGTGGCTACAGATGTTCATTATGAAATAGGTGGTGTCAGACTGACCAAAACATAAGCTGGGAGAACTCAGTAGCTGTCTATTATAACACAGGTCTCATTACGGGATCAGGGTCCATCAGGGCTCAACGCAAGTGCAAGCCATAGGGGCAGATGTCTCCAGTTCCCCTTTATTCCCAAGTGCCTTGTTACAGACTCTTTAGGATACCTGGACCGGGAAGGACGAACCCACTCAAAAGAGATGGAAGAAGGCCATGGCTTTATTTGACCCATCTGCCCGGGGGAGCTGGGTGTTGCAGAAAGAATGGGGCCCAAAAATTTAAGAATGAGGGAGTTTCATATAGTTGTTTAAGTTGAGGTGGGCCCAGGATGCACAGTAGTATACCCGTCTCAAATCTGGAGCTTTCTTTAGGAACAGGATAATCATGCAGCATCACACAATGGGATATGTTTTGTGAAGTTCGAGGGCAAGTGTAGATATCCTCAAGGCTAACTACAGGACAAAACCAGATATGTGTTGTGAATATTAAAGCTAACAAATTGTGCATATATATTTTGTGGTGGCTTACACCATGATCATATAAAGTGTCACTCCCCGGGAGGGGTTGTCGATCTGCCTGTTTCTAGGTGACTAAGAATGAAAAAGGGCCTGTGAGAATTCTTTCTATTTTTTTGAGACAGGGTCTTGCTTTGTAGTTCAGACTGGCCCTGAGCTCACTATGTAGCCCAAACAAGCCTCTAACTCAGCAATACTCCTGCCTCTGCCTCCCGAGTGCTGGGATGACAGGCATGAGCCACCACGCCCAGCACTGTGGTATGTGGGATTGATTGCTGGTGGGCGTGAGTCACCACACCCAGCATTGTATGTGGTTACCGGGAATCGAACTCAGGACCTTGCAGTTGTGAGGCAGGCGCCGGAACCACTGAGCTAAATCTCTGGCCCCCTCTGAGAATTCTTAAGGCATAACAGCCTTAAGAACAAGTTGAAAACCTTTGCGTTATCCTCATTTGATCACACCAGTGGCCATTTGATTTCCATGTGAAATGCTGATAGCAGTGCAGAACAGGGACTTTGTTTCAAGGCATTGGAGGCTTGGTTTGTCTTTTTCCAACTACAGCTGAAAAAGATTGATAGCTATGTTATCGCACAGTCTAATAGCTGCCTAAAAGAGAAGGGAAGGAGAGTCCTACTAGAACTGTTTCTATACTGGACATGCAGTCTATATGCAAACTAAGTGACTTACGGTTAGAACATCCATAAACTCATGAACAATGGCCTTGGGGTCTGAATTATGTCCCTCTCCTCAGAATTCCTATAAATTCTAACCCATTGTACCCCAGAATATAATCATATTTGAGTGGTGGTTTTAAAAACGATTATAAGATTAAAATGAGACTGTTAGAAGGGGGCCCAAATGGGATGTAACTGATTCTTTTGTAAGAAGATGAAGAAACACTGAAAGTCTATGGGCAAAGATAAAGAGTCAAGTGATAAAATACTGGGGAAGAACCAATCCTCTAACCAAGGAAAGGGACATCCAGACAAACTAAAGCCTACTGGGCCCTCATCTTAAACTTGTGGTCTGAGAACTGTGAGAAAATAAATTTCAGTTGTTTAAATTACTAAGTGTGTATTATTGATTTTAAATAGCCTAGCAAATTTAAAAGAAATGCCAGACAACTTAGTTGCAAAAGGACCTGAAAGAATTGGCCATTTGATATACTTAAGAATCTATGGAAACAGATAATAATAAATGATATCACTAATATTACCCACTAAAGAGAGTTTATCAAAGAAAAAGCACCAAACAGTGAGCTAGGGCTGTTGTTGCCAGTCCATCATTTCCATGGTAATGCTCCAGCGCTAGTACAACAGACAGAAGTTGCTTTGGTGACAAAGACAAAAGCTGTGAAACTGGCTAGGAAGGTCCGGGGCTACCTTCTCTATCTGTTGCCTCATCTCATAGCAACAAGGACCCACCCTTTCCCTGGATATAGAATCATTCACTGAAGAAACAAATTACACTGGAATTCTCTCACCCTCAAGTGGTCAACAGCCCATCGTTACAAGTCAGACTTGTGTTGTGAATGTGGGGCTGCCTCTCTGATTGTAGATCTTAGTGGTAACAGCATCCTGGGATACACAGTGTAGTTGATCTGTTGACAGTAGATAAGAGTGAGTGAGGACCATGCAAAGCAAAGGAGATGACCTAGAAGATGCAGCTCATCAGAGTAACAAATCTCCTGCTGTAGTATCACCTTGGTGATCAGTTACTACAGGATGGGGAGAATTCCTCTGAGTACAAAGGGGAGAAAGGCACAGTGGCTTTTATGTCCTACTCTCGACTTGGAAAATGTATCCTTTCCATGTCTTCAACTTGAGCTTTTGTCCTAGAGGAACAGCACTTACTCCAGGAATCACAGCAAAATTCCCATTAAACCTCTGTGTACGGAAACCACTCTGTCACGTTTTACTCTTCATAGCTGGAAAGCAGCAAGCACAAGAGAGGAGTCACAGTCCTGCCCAGGTACACCAGCTCTGATCATCAGAGGAAAGTAAGCCTTTCATTGCAGAACAGATTGATTCTCTTATATCTTATTTTTTTTAAAAAAACATATGCTATAATTAGTATGTTTCAGTGCAATAATATCCGCGAGATAAAATGAGCAGTCAACTGGTCATGGTACTTATTGGCATATACCTGTGTCATAACTATCCATCTCATGTAGATTTTGATATTTCTGACTTTTCTACTTGTACATAGTGCATGTATTTAACATTAGATTATGTCTGTATAGGTGTTTTTCCATTTTAAGGACTCAAGTTATCTATACTTGGTTCAGATAAATGTTGACAAGAAAATGATCACAGGTGATAGCTTAAACTTTCACCTTAGGAACAGGAATTAGGGGCCATATACTACGAGCCCACCAGTCTCTGATAGTTCAGTCACATATAAAGTTCCTTATTTCTTCCACTCTTGTGTCTCCACAGTCTTTTTCATATTTTTCACTTTTGAATTTATTTTGACTAACACATACAAACACAAAATTACACATCTTGTGTTCATGCATGAATGTTTCCATACACAGATATATAGAAATAGATATATGCAATATACAATAATGCAGAAATGTATATATAGCCTTTTACATACATAGTGGCCAGATAATCTTGTTTAAAACACAGGTGAAATTATGAGATTTATCTTTTCAGACATTTTTGTAGTAGTGTCCCATTTCAGATAAAATAGTATTTAAACATTTCTGTGGAGTGGAAAATTCAGATGATCTGTATATAATTGCATTTTACCTAACTTTAAGCACATGAACAGGATCTTTTTCAACCCAGTGATTTGTAAGGACATTTTCAGAGATTCAATATTATTGTGGAACAAAAAAGAGAGGGAAAAAAAATTGGGGCTAGATTAGGAGTTGTAACCTCACACAGTATCCACATCACTCTCCCTGAGGGCATCTTCCAGGGGTGAATAACATCCAGCCAACCGTGGGCGCAGAGTCACCACGGAGATGGAGAACTTGCCAGGGCAGTGCACTGTTACTAGTGAGCAGTTTATGTACTGAAATAGAAAATGTGTGATCAAATACATTTCACTGAATGTCACATGGTCAGTGAGATATGTTTCAGCTAATACTATTTGTATAATGGATAATTATGATGTCAAGATTATTAGTTAATAATGCTTTTCTTACTATTTTGAGAGTATTACTCATAGCAGATGATTGTTTTCATTCAAGCGCGCAGCATTACAAGCTTGAGTATGCTATATATTACTGCTGCAATTATGTAGCATTCCTTTATAAAATTTTTCCTTTATATAGTTAAGATCAACTAAGATGACAGTGTTGGTGGGAATGTAGACTAGTACAATCATTATGGAGGTCAGTGTGGAGATTCCTCATAAAACTAGGATTAGAGCTTCCATTTGACTCTGCTATTCCCCTGCTGGGGATATACACAAAAGAATTACAAGATTCATATCACAGCAACCTATGTGCACCCATGTTTATAGCAGCTCAGTTCGTGATAGCTAAATCTTGGAACAACCCAAATTCCCATCAAGTCTAGACTGGATAAAGAAGATGTGCTTTTTTTTCCCCATAAAATGAAGTATTACTCTGCTATAAAGAATGATAAGATTGAATCATTTATACTCAAATGGACGTACCTTCAGGACATACTCATAAGTGAAATAAATGGGTCACAGATGTGTAAATATTGTAATTTTCTCTGGCATGAGAAACTGAAGTTATAAATGTGTTCTAGAATGCATGACTAATATTGTGAAATAGTAAATATGCAAAGGGTAATGGAGTTTAGGGGTAAATAATAAAGAAAGGAAAAAATTGATGGTAATAAGGAAATAATACTTGTGTATATGGAGCAGAGGGGAGGTAGGGTAGATAGGGGAGGGGGAAAAATGAGACCTAAGTTGTGTCATATACTGGTACAAATTTTCAATGTGGAGTGTAATTGTGATATGTATATATAATGTACCAATAAAATGTAACAATTAAAAATAAATAAAATTTTTTTAAAAAGAATTTCTTTTACATAATTTATCTTCTTGTCAACATGTAAGAAATGCTTGAAGTGCTGCTTATAATAAAAGACAATTAATGATTGCAATGGAAAAATGAATTATTAAAATAAATTATGAAAGAAATAAATGCCCATAGTTATTATTCATATTTTGTGTATATGTTTATTTTTTGTGATTTAGGTTGGACTATCAGACATTTAGAAATATACCAAACTGGGATCACACACATACACACACACATATGTAAGTATATACACATATATACATATATAAACACATATACATATACATGTATATACACATATACATGTGTGTACACATATATACATACATACACACATATATATGTATATGTATACACATATATATGTATATGTACACATATATATATATATGTATACACACATAATGTTTTTAAAGCATTATATCTGGCCTACACTGAAAAAACTTCTTTTTAATGTATTTAGATTGTATAACTATTGTCTAGGTCAGGTCCTATTATTTTCTACTTTCAAGTTTTAGAAGAAACTTTTCCTTCCTGTTGCAGTATCAACATTATGAACTGCTTCGGCTATTTTCCTGTGGGCTCTGGTGAGAATTCTCTGTCCCTTTCTCCCTGGGCGCACTCAAGCCCTGTAGCAGATGTTAACCAAGTCTGTATGGACCCTTTCTTCCTTCCCGTCCTCCCCTCTGCCCCCAGGAAAGCACAGCCTTCCTCTTCCTGGCTCCACATTTTGTCTGACTGAGAACCTGTCTGATCAGACAGGGGCTTCATATGCATGTGAATTATCTCTGTGACTAGATCAGTTGCAAAATCTTTCTCAAATATGAAGGCTTGGATAAAAATATGCTTAAATATTCCATAGTCATCAAAAACTTTCTCCTTCCTGAGTAAACACCTTTTGGCCATTCTTTATTTTCAGGTAACAACTTTGTCATGTGATTGATCACAGATTCCTGCCAAGACACCTGTAGATGCTGAACTCAGGGTTCAAATTTGAACGTATCTCACACAAAATTTAGCTAGAGCTAAATAGTGACACAATAACAGTAGCAACAATGAAATACCTTTTTTCTTGTTGTTACTACTTTTATTCTTTTCATTACTGTTCCCAATTCTTTTTGGGGAGCTATTAAAAAAAACCTCTTACACCCATGAAAATACTAGGACACATAAAATTTGAGTACAGTCAGAAGAGGTCCACTGAAATTGCTTTGGCATATAGGACTAAAAGTAATGACAAACAACAACATTTTGAAAGGTCTCAAGTAGTAGTTTTTGTACTTTGTAATAAATCAGAACAAGGGTTCTATTTTGCATACCACAATAAAAAACTTAGCTGAAGATGCATAAAAAAGGCAAGCTGATGACATATTTCATAGTTTCAAGTAATTTTACAAATGGGCCCCTTTTGTACTGTTTATTATAAAGACATGTAACATACTGGTTCTAGCAGAGGTGTTAGAGTTTACATATCAGATATTTTACTACTTGATGATTGAATGCTAGTTTTTCAACTTTTATTTTTCAGGAAAGAAAGAACCAAGATGATGAATAAAACTCACAAGGTTTGGAATTGATATTAAAAGACAGATTCTTTTGCAACTCTTCTTTTTTTTTTTTTTGCTTTTTGGAGACAGGGTCTCACTTTGTAGTTCAGGCTGGCCCTGAGCTCACTATGGTGCCCAGGCAAGCCGCCGCGAACTCAGCAATCCTCCTGTCTCTGCCTCCCGAGTGCTGGGATGACAGGCGTGAGCCACCACGCCCAGCATTTGCAACTCTTCTTTTTACTTCCGTCTAATTGGACTTGGATTTTTTTCTTTCCCAACAGTGATTTGAATTGCTACCCCCAATCTCCACATTACCAAAGAAATAGTTGTCACGTGATCAAACTGGTGTTATTCTATCACTAACTATTATGCAAAACATCAACCTTTCCAGCCTTCAGTGAGCTCAGGATTAGGAACTGGTATTTTCCTCCTCTACCTGGTTGCCACTATTCGAGCCCCTTGAGTGCGACTTTTCTCCACACACATCTGTGAAAACAGTCGTGTCTTACTGGATCTTTGCTCCTCTATCTAGTTTTCCTCTTCAGTGATCTCATTTTAAAATGCCACCTATCTGCTGATATCTTTCAAATATTAAAAATGGGCACATCAACATTTGAGAAAAATACTCCCCTAGATTTGTGGTATTCATTTAGTTATGGAATACTAAGTTTTAAATGAGTGGGCTAATTTGATTGGAGCTTGGTGGTTTAGCTTTAATTGCAAGGTAAGTTTTTTCCATAGCCTACATATAACCAGTATAATGTATTTCCATAATTTTAGCCTATCTTTGATTTTGAAGTTGCACCCAGTGACAAATACTGTAACAACTGTTTAAAACAATTACAAAATACCATTGATAAAACCAATACATCATAATATTACTAGTAAAAACCAATGTTTTCTCATTTAAATAGAATTGAAATTTTTTAAAAAGATAATGTTTTTACATATTCATATTCTCATGCAATCTGCAAAAGCTTTAGGAGGACTTGTGGCATAATTAAATTTATGCCATATTAAAATGTAGCTTGATTAGTGCACTTGAGTAAAATGAAATTATTAATTACAGATGGAATTTTGTTCCAGAAATTCCACAAAGAAATTAGACTGTATCTTTCTGTAATTATTATTATGCTTACCACATATCATTAGGTCTTTATTTGGGAATACCAATTCTGTTAATATCAATTTAACAGGCTCGCCGGTGCATCTTAGCATATTTGATTTTTAAAATGCTGTCATTCACTGGAATCTAGGTGGATTTTTATCATATTTGATAGCATGCTAAATTTCAGAAAATTTTGAAGACATATACTGAAGTCATAATTTTCTGTATTGTAGGAAGTCAGAACAGTTTTTACTTGTTTCTATAGATACGATGAGTATTTTTATCTTAGTTTGATATAATAAAACAAGCTGGAAATTTCCAGGAGGTTTTCAGGAGTATTTAAGCAACATAAAATGGACTTATTTGTTTTATAGAAAATCCCATGTCCTATATTCCCAGTTTATTCCTTGTTGTGTGCTGCTTTTATTATTCCTTTTTTTTTTTTTTTTTTTTTTTTTTTTTTTTTTTTTTTTTTTTTTTTTTTTTTTTTTTTTTTTTTTTTTTTTTTTTTTTTGAGACAGGGTCTCGCTTTGTAGTTTGGGCTGACTGTGAACTCACTATGTAGCCCAGGCAAGCCTCGAACTCAGCAATCCTCCTGCCTCTGCCTCCTGAGTGCTGGGACCACAGGCGTGAGCCACCACATCCGGCACTGTGGTATGTGGGATTGATGGCTGGTGGGCGTGAGTCTCCATGCCCAGCATTGTATGTGGTTTCCAGGGATTGAACTCAGGACCTTGAGCTTGCGAAGCAGGAGCTGGAACCACTGAGCTTAACCTCCGGCCCTGCTGTTATTATTCTTAAACTCTAGCAATATTTTATCAATAATAGAATAAGTATATTGTACTAGTGTCACAAGTTGTATGCTTAATAATTAAACCCAGATTAATAGAAGCTCTTTATACAGAAAAATTCTAAAGATGAATGTACACTGAGACCTCATTGGAGGTCTTTAATCTCAGGCTCTTTGTATTACCACCTTTATCAAACTACCTTTAATACGTATTTTTCACACATAATGAGTAGCAGATGACTAAACTGAGGTAAAGAGTTTCCAATCTGAGAAATACTGACCTAAGTCATTTCTTTAAAGGTACACACACACACACACACACACACACACACACACACACACACACTTCCCCTACCTTAAAGAACTCAGTAGTACAGTCTCTTTCAAGGCCCAGAGCCTCGAAATACCTACTGATTTCAATCCTTTTCCGTTCATCCCTTAACACCCCATGCTAAATCCTCAAGTTGCTCAGGGTGGCATTGTAGAATTACTCTTCTGCTCTCTGCATAATTGAAAGACTGTTTTCTCCCTGTCCCGTGTCTCTCCAACAGA
Organism: Thryonomys swinderianus; assembly: GCA_004025085.1. Taxonomy (NCBI): domain Eukaryota; kingdom Metazoa; phylum Chordata; class Mammalia; order Rodentia; family Thryonomyidae; genus Thryonomys; species Thryonomys swinderianus. The sequence goes on along the minus strand of PVIC010004986.1, from coordinate 22,443 downwards.
CAGTCAATTGAAAAACCAAAAAGTAAGGACTTCTTAGAGAGTTGTACTACCAAAAGGAAAACGTATGCAGCTTTTGACTGTCAGTATGTCAATAGCTTGGTTTCTCTGTATAAATTCTCTTCAGGAGCATTTCTACTGCTAACCGTTTCAATTATTTCATAAAAAAGATCCTTCAGTGTGAGTGATCATAATGATGAAAATTGTGACACGGCACATCTTACTATTGGCATCTATTACCTAACTGAATGGTACTGAGAAACACAGGAGGAAACAGGTGAATGGGGATGTTGGTAATACTATTGAATTCTTATTCTCTGCCAACTTAAACATTTCAAAAAAAAGCATTTAAATGTCCATATGCTTGTTTCACCTTTTTTTTTTTTTTTTTTTTTGAGACAAAGTCTCACTTTGTAATTCAGCCCAGCCCTGCCTGGGCTCACTGTGTAGCCCAGACAAGCCTCAAATTCAGCAATCCTTCTGCCTCTGCCTCCTGAGTGCTGGGATGACAGGTGTGAGCCACCAGGCCCGGCATTGCGATATGTGGTACTGATTGCTGGTGGGCATGAGTCCCCAGGGCAGATTCACTTAATTTCTTTATTAGGACATGTTTACAGTATGTAACATTTGCATTCCTTCTGGGGAACTAGGGCCTAAACCCAGCACATCTTCATTCTTTGTTTCATAGCTTTCCCCTCTTTTTCCCTCGTCTTCCCCTTGTTTTCTTGATCTCTTTCCCATTTGATAAAAATCTATTTCCCTACCTCCTATTACTTTTCATTTTGTTCCTTATTTATATTTTGTGCTTCTCATATAAGAAAAAAATCATGTGATATTGAAACATGTGATATGCAACACCAAATCAACACAATAAATAACTATGTAGGATACATTAACTACGCAGAACCCCAGGTCATAGGAGGAAGTTGATGCTGTTTGTACACACACAGTAGATTTAGACCCGCACTGAGCTTGGTTCCAGTCGTAGCTTTGCCTCTAGCCAAGTGCCAGGAGGAGTGCCACCGAATTACCTGAGCCTGGGTTCCTTCTGTGTGAAAGTGAGGTACACGGCACAACTTCAAAGGTGGTTGTGCAAAGTAAGTGCTATGTGCAATCTTTCCACATTCATTGCATCTATTGCAAAGTGATTGCTCAATTAATAGTTCATGACAGTATTTCTTGGAAATATGATCTTACTACCAATATCCATGCTGTGGCACTAGCCTTCTGTGGCGAATTCTCTTGTTATATTCCTCGTTGATTCATGAAAATCGCTTTTTGTTCCCCATCTCTCTGTATTTTCACTCATCTTTTGTCCTGTCAGAAGTGTTCAATACCTGCTGGATAATTCTACATTTTTATGTATTGTCAATTTTAGTTATTGTTTCTCTGTCCCTCCCCTCACATTATACTGAATGTAGATAAAAATCATAGTCTAAGCATGCTCTGTACACATATGAACCACAGTATAACATGTGTGAACATATTATAACAGGTAGTTGCTTAATCATTATTCTATTCATTTTAATAAAAAGTAATTTTCACATATAAGAAGCAATCTATATTAACTGTTGTGTTAGTTTTTAAAATACTATCTCTAGATAATTTTACACAATTACTGTTTGTTTCACATTCCAGTGGGAATATTTTTCATGCCTTATGATTTAGCTGATTGTCTACTTTTCCTAAATGGATGAAAGACAATAAATGAAAAGAATATTTGAGTGAGAAAGATCACAGATAATTCTGCACACCGTTTAGGAATGGAAAATGTGTCTCTGTGTTGGTTGATTTATCAGATATCACAACAACCATATTTCCTGCCTCCTTTGGACAATCTCAATGCAGATTCTTTTCACATGGATTTTAGAAAAACCTTGGCCCTGCCCCAGTCTAGGTAGCAATCTCAATCCAAATTATCAACTTCTGCTAGAAGCATAATGTTGAATTATTCATGAACATCCAGGAATCATATTGCAGTGGTTGAAATAGATTCAGTTCCCCAACTTATTCCAAACACAAGCAGAATTGGCCAATAGCTGTCCATCCTAAATTGAAATTGAAGTTGAAAATACCATCCCTCAGTCAGAGCAACCACATTACAATGGCTCTTGTCACTCATGCCCTTCCGTGTACTTAATGGGTGAAGTAGACTTCATTTTGTGGTGTGTTTTACAAGAATTTGAACCATAAAATTTTAGCATCACATGACAATACCACAAAGCATCCCAGTAGTGGATGCGCCTTGGGGTAGATCATCACTGTGGGTGGTTGTCAGAGTTTGTTCAAACTCTTGCATATTTGACAAGCATCTGTGGAACACTGCTCTGTTTTAGATGCTCCTCCTTTTCTAAGGGGACAAACGATGTCCAGAATAACTATACAAGTAACCAGTGAAAAGCTTGTAGGCATTAGTAACTGGCTCACAGTCATTCCCTATTCTTCTTCTCTAATGAAAAAATTGATTTAAACACGATTTACAAAACAATGCCACCAGAACAACAGATAATAATCCAGAAATACTATTCCCTGCACTGGCGCAAATCAAGGCTGAATCCCAGTCACAGATTTCTCTGATTGGCACTGTTCAGTCTTCCGATGCCTTTAAAACTTTAAGTACTATCTTGCTTTTGTTCTTTTTTCCTTTTCTTTCTTGAATTTTTTTTGAATTTCTATTAAATGTGGTTTTTATTCAACCTCGATGCACTTTCTGCAGTGTGCTCCTGGGACATCAATCACACAGCAGTAACAGGAGTGTCTTTTTCTCTGGCCCGTTCTTTTCCTTTGATAAGTTCTATTAAAATCAATCCATCCCAAAATGCAAAAACTACTAAATTTAAATCCACAAGAGAAGTGTGCATTGTCAAGAAGTCACTAAAACACTGTGCTGAATTGTATAAAACTCTTTTTTTTTTTTTTTTTTTTTTTAAAGAAGAAAACCTGTTAGTGCCGACAGCAAGGTTTCCTTGTCTCAGGTGGTGGAGAGCAGAGAGAAAGGGGCAAGGGTGAGGTGAGTTGTTTCTGTTTTTAACCCGCCTTCCCCACCCAATTCTCTTATTTGTTAAGAAGAGAACATTTATCTAGCTCAAGAGCAATGAGGATGAGAAGCAGATTGGGAAATAACCCTGCTAATCACACCCAATTCTCGCCCTTCTTCAGCTGTTACTTTTTCAACCTGAGACTGGCTCCCTACCCCAGCTAAGAGCCTCCTGGCCCCACGTCAAAACCCGAAGCGGGGAACAGGGCAGAAGGCAGGAACAGGTGAGATTTCCCTTTCATCCCCTCGCTGCGTCACATCTAGAAATTCAAATAACCTAGTCCATCTCATAGCAGAGGAAACTACTACAAAGCAAAAACCAACAAACAAACTACAACCACAAAGCAACTTAAAACAAGAGACCCCCCAGTGCAATTTTAAATGTATAACACATTTTAAAAAATTACTTGAATAAAATATACTTGTTTATGCAATATATCATTTGTATTTTCCTCAAACTACCTCATAGTAAAAGCCAAAACAGAACTTGAATGAAATGAAGAGTTCTGGGACTAGCCTCACAGAAAAGGTGATAAACAAGAGGCTAAGGTTGGGAAGTGAGGTAGGGATAGGGCGGGCCAGGCTGATTAAAGCGGGTGGGAACTCTCTGTGATGGAGGACAGGACACAAGCACAGAACCCAGCCAGGGAGGACGATGCAAGTTCATGGGACTGGCTGAAACGATCAATTCTTTATTTACAGCTGGAAAGAAACCAGCAGGCAGACTTTGGACTAAACAGCCTGCACTCAAAGTCAAGCCAAATGAGTTTCTGATAGGACAACTGCCCCAAATGCCTTCTTTGTAGGTGGAAGAGACAATGTGGGAAAGAGAGACAAAAGACCTCTGGCGTTATCCTCCAGACCACTGTGAACCTCTCACCCGTCTGCTTTCCTCTAGTGATTATACTTCTTTTTCACCATTAATACATACAAATTCTGGCTTCTTATTTCCATGAATCTTGTCCATTTCTTTTCCTCGGACATGAAGAACATGGAAAGTATTTCTTTGGGACACAAGAGCCGGTAACGAAAGGACACAGAAGAGAATAAGAAGGAGCTAGACAAGGTGGTGCTTGCCTGCACTCCCAGCACCTGGGAAGGCTGAGGCAGGCGGATGGCATTTTTGAGTTCAACGAGGGTGCTTCAGCAACTTACTGAGATCCTGGCTCCAGTGAAGAGCTTCTTTCCCTTCCATTCTCCATTTCCCTTGTCCTCTTACCCCGCCCCCCTTCATAACTACTCTCTGGAGGGAGTGAAGGTACACTGAGACTCAGTAGTGATGATCCGTGAGGAGTTTCCAAGGAGAAGCTATGGGACATCCTGAGATCTGGAAGGAGCCTGGAAGACCGGAAGGGAACTTCGGGCAGCCAGGAAGTGAGGAGCCAGCGGCACCGGAGAGGGAGGAGCCACTGGCAGGAAGACTGTGACTGACACAAGAGCGTGGATCTTTGAACTGTTTTTGTTTTTGTTTTGCCTAAAAGGAAAGAAAAATTTGGAAGAAAATGATGAGGGAACACATTCGTAATAGTTGTATAGTATTGATGAGAGGAAATTTGAATAATGGGGAATGGAGGGGAGAGGAAAGACAGTATTGATGAGAACTCTGAACAGGGTGGTGCAGCCAGGGCCTGGTGTTCACCTCCATGTCCTTCACAGACTGGCACTGAGGGGTCCCACTGGGCAGCATTTCTCCATTTCCCGCATTCACCGCACGACTTTGGCTTTAAATAACCCGGGATGCTGCATATACAGAGAAAGAGAGGAAGCAGAGGGCAGACACAGACACTCTTTCCCCTTCCCTATTAATTAAAATTACTGAAAAATTTTCTATGATCACATTTTCATATTGTTATATATTTATTTATTTTTAAATTTTTGAGACAGGGTCTTGCTTTGTACTTCAGGCTGGCTCTGAGCTCACTGTGTAGCCCAGGCAAGCCTCAAACTCAGCCATCCTCCTGTCTCTGCCTCCCGAGTGCTGGGATGACAGGCGTGAGCCCCCATGCCCAACTTTGTGGTATGTGGTACTGATTGCTGGTGGGCATGAGTCACCATGCCTGGTATTGTTGTATGTGGTTACCCGGAATCGAACCAGGGACCTTGTGCTTGCTAGGCAGGCGCTGGAACCACTGAGCTAAATCTACAGCCCATATTGTTAATTTTTATAAAACAAGTTACTGTACACATTCCATTTTCCTGCTTGGGTCTTGAGGGTAAGTTAGGGTTCGGCTGCATCACTATGGATTATTAGCTAAATAAATATATATAAAATAATTCACATCTCATATATTTAATATGAAGTTACAAGTCAATGAGATAAAAATGCTAGAAGATACAGATATCAATTCAGGCTGTAACATTTGGGGAAATCAAGTAATGCATAAAGTTATATAAGAAAATTACTGATTTTTGAGATGCTTTCTTTCCAAAGTAATGTAATATGGTTGCTTTCCCTATTTTTAACAATACTTTAGGGGAAAACACGTGACTAATTATTGTTGTGGCTGTGCAAAGGAGAGGCAGGATTAAGTTTCAAAGGAACTGTATTAGTCACTTGTCTATCTTTGGGTTTCTGGGACAAAGCACCTGGCATCTACAACTTATGGAAGCAGAGACTTACAGTTTCAGTAGGTTTAGTCCATAGTTGACTGACTTCACAACAGAAAGCATACAAGGAGCAAAACAGCATAGCAGAGGAAAGCTGTTTACCATGTGCAGGCTGAGAGGCAGAGAGTAATTGGGGCAGCAGGGAGGAGAGCAGAGTGATTCGTGCAGGGAAGATGGCTTTGGTATAAACTGGAAATGAAATTATGCAGAATGCTTCTCTTTGGGAACCAAACTATGAACAGAAGTGTTAATAAATGAGTTATTACTGTACACTCTTCTAGGTCACACTGCCAGACACTTGCTTCTAAGGCAGTCACACTTCTAATCATGACGCTTTTCTGGGATATTGTAGATCTAAGCCCTAACACCAACACTGTCCAAAAAGAAATAGGAATTGCAGCATATAATGCTGAATCAAGATTAACAAAGCATTGGATAATTCATTACATATTCTGTAGCAGGTGAGCATGACATTTTTCATTATACAGTTATATTTATTTATATATTATATAAAACATATTGTATATGCATGTGCTTATACATATTTTATATAATGTATTTCATCACTTTATAGTACATTTATTTTGTGTACATTTATATTATTTTTAATAAAAGTGAAAACCTAAAAGATGACAGTAATATGGACTAATGAAAGCAGTTGATTTACATTCCCTCATCTTAGTGATAAAAACAACAAGGATCTCACTTATTTTGTGCAACATAAATTCCCAAGGGCAATAGGGAACATTATTATTGGGTTCACTCTATATTAATTTCCAAATTAAATTTCTTGTGAAAATTGCTTTTCCAAAGCAATCAAGTACTACAGATAAAAGCATTTTTATGTATAGGCATGTAAGTTTTATAAAACAATATAAAACTTTCCTTTTGATTTAGGCACATTTCTAGTCATTGATCTCATTAGAAAAAAATGGTTGCTTTTAAAATCATGTCAAATTACATTAACTTTTTTTAGCACATTTAGCTTGAAGTATAAATTTGTCCTCGATAAAACTGACATAGAAGAAGACAACATACACCTTTTTTACAAATGTAAAATTAAGTTGTATTTAGGTTACTGTGCTTTGTGTAGGAAAAAGAAAGTCTTAAAGTTTATTGAACTATGTATGTTTTTCCAGTAAGAGGTGATCTCTTCAATAATACAAATGTTTTACTTAACTGGAATATCATTATTAAAAATCAAAACTTTGTAAGATGCTACAGTAGCTCATTTTTTTTGCACTGACTTAAAGAGTTCTAAGGAAAAATTAATCCTCACTAAGGGTTACCTCCTAAAGGAAGGTTAATTTTTTGCACTTATTTGTAAGAATTTATAATGAATTAGTGCTCTTCACTGTGCAAATGATTTTTTTTTTCCTTGCAGTACCAGGGATCGAACTTGGGCCCTTGTGCATCCAAAGTTGGCATGGTACCACTTGAGCTAAATCCCCAGCCCTAGTGAGATTTTTTTCTTTTTAATACATAGTTGTATCAATTGCTTTCTTTCCTCTAAAGGAGCGAAGCATGTTTACTTGCTCACTTCAGTATTTGGGCTCTTTAATCTTCAGTTAATATATGTTGGTAAGACAACTCATATCATAGTGAACAGAAGTAATACATATATTTAATAAGATTTGTCTTATATCTTTCAAAATCTGTGTTTTTTGCATAAAAGTTATTGAACTGTTTTTAAAAATGTCCTATTAGAAGTCAGATCATATAGGTGCTATGGATACATTTTAAGTTTCACTTAGGTAGCACATTACTAAAATTGGAAACACTCTAAGAAATGCATTGGTTGGCGATGCCATTGTGAGAAGATTTTAACACCATCTAATCAAACCTAGATGTTATGGCCTACTATGCTCTTAACCCTCTATTAAATAGTCAGTGTTTTTTTTTACCTTAAACTTTTTTGTCACATGTCCAGCACTTGGGAAGCTGAGGCAGTAAGATTCTTGAGTTGGAGGTCAGCCTGTATTCTATAGTGAGTGCAGGGACAGCCTGAATTACATAGTGAGACCCTGACTCAGGAAAACAAGACAACCCCTAGCTGCTGAAATAGCTCAGTTTGGAGAGTGTTAGACCAAAGAAGAAAACAAAACAACAACAATACAAAAACACCACCACCACAAGAACAACAACAACAAAAAATCCTAAGTCACAAAAACACATCTTGACTGTCACCTAAACAGGGTCGAGACTTACTAGCAATCACACCAATAGTGGTGTCTTCCTCTATGATAACAACTTCTGGAAGCACAACTGTCATTGAAAATTGAACTAATAAATTCTGGTGCGGATGTGAGGGAAAGGAACTGTTTTATACTATTGCTGAGAACGTAAACTGAAATGGTCACTACAGAGGTCAGTATGGAGATCCCTCAAGAGAACAAAGCTAGAAATTCCATTTGCCCCAGCTGTTCCTCCTTCTAGGTGTTTTTCTGAAGGAGTTAAAGTCACTGTATTACAAGGATGTATCTATATACAGGTTTGTAGCAGCATAACTATAATAGCTAAGTCCTGGAAATGGCCTATATACTCACCAAAAATGAGTATGTGTTTATACACAATGGCGTATTCTTCTGCCATAAGAAAGGTAAACTTGTGGCATTCATGGGTAAATGGGTGCACCTTGAGACCATAAAATTAAGGGAAATGAGTCAGACAGACAACTGTAAATATTGCACATTTTCTCATATAAGAATCTGTCTTTCTCTCTGATATCATATATGATAGATAAATGGTGACAGGAGTGATCTTTTTCAAATGGATGAGGCAATAAGAGGTGGAGGTTAATTTTTTGCACTTATTTTAAGAATTTATAATGAATTAGTGCTCTTCACTGTGCAAATGATTTTTTTTCCTTGTAGTACCAGAGATCAAACTTGGGCCCTTGTGCATCCAAAGTTGGCATGGTACCACTTGAGCTAAATCCCCAGCCCTAGTGAGATTTTTTTCTTTTTAATACATAGTTGTATCAATTGCTTTCTTTCCTCTAAAGGAGCGAAGCATGTTTACTTGTTCACTTCAGTATTTGGGCTCTTTAATCTTCAGTTGATATATGTTGGTAAGACAACTCATATCATAGTGAACAGAAGTAATACATATATTTAATAAGATTTGTCTTGTATCTTTCAAAATCTATGTTTTTGCATAAAAGTTATTGAACTATTTTTAAAAATATCCTATTAGAAGTCAGATCATATAAGTGCTAAGGATGGCTTCTGGAAGGCAGGTACAGAATATGTCTGAGGACGTTTAACATTTAACTGTAAAGAAATAAGTATAGGGACAGCATCCTAAATAAGAAGGTACATATAGTGAGTAAACACGTAAACCAATGACACAGTCATTTATTATCTCATGTATTGCTCATAATTGTATACTTTTCTATGACTGAAAACATAATAAGGAAACTTACATTGTACATCATGTAAGATTTGTGTACCATTTGATTAGGCTCTTCCTCAAACATAAATGTATATGAGAGAGATGGCTATGTATCTCAAATACTGTTTCAAGAATCCTTAGTATACTTACAAGTATACTATTTATAACACAGTGTAATGTCAAAAAATAAAATTAAACTAAAAGTCATAATGAGGTTACTGCATAAATAAGTTATCTGTAAACAAAATCCCAAGTAGATATTAAAATGACAATATGCATATGAATTATTGTAATGTAAAAAGGTGAAAGAAATGTTGCTTGCTGAGTAATTAGAGTTGATAGTGACAAGACTTTCAATTAAAAAGTATGTTCCATTTGTAAGTTTATATGTCCCTAGCTTGATATTTAGGATATTTTACTAAAATAATAGCAATTAATTTTCTATACAGGTATTCCAATGAATAGTATATTTGTTATTTGTTTGTTGAAATGTTTTCAGGGAATTTTAACTGAGAACTGTCCCAATTGGTAAGCTATTGTTTCTGAATGTCTAAACCCACACTTCCATATTATCTTGGACTTGGGACTCTTGAGGTCTTGTTATTATGCAGCTGGTGTTTGTTCACTGCAACAAAAATAACCTGATCTTGTTCCTCATCAGTAAAGCGGGCTGACATCCCTTCCGCAGAAATCTGGCTGTGTGATCTGTGCAGCTTAACTGAAGCACCAGATCCTAGTGTCTCCAGTCCTTTCCTCTGTTCCTGCAGGCACCCTAGGATTCGCTCCTACTTCCCGGGCTGCTCTCAGAGCATTACCTGCTTGTCATTTTTTCACCCTTTTTTGCCTTCAATCTCTTTATTAAATTCTCTTTATTAAATTCTGTTCAACTCAGTCAGTGCAGTGGGAATTCTCTATTTTTTTCTGTCAGGACATGATAATATAGAAGAATAAATCATGTTTACCATTGCAGACAAGCATTTTTTATTCCAATAAAACATTCAAAAACTTCTCAAAATCCTCCTGTATAACAAGGCTTTATTAAGCTCCAACTTTGTCAGCAGTTATTTATGCCTGTTTCTGTCCCTGTGCTGATCAAACTGCACAAACTTTACCTGTTTACCTGGGACTCTTTCTGGTCTTTCCCTTCCACCTCCCGTCCTCACAACAACGCTTACTCCATGCTGGAATGCACAGTTTGCTGATATTTATGATTTTTTAAAGATAGTTTCTGAGATTAATTGTAATCAACTTGGAGACATGTTATAAGAAGAAGATCAGTTGAAAAATAGTAAAGAGGTAGAATACACAGATTGGCGAATAATATTTTCAACTTGTGTAACTAACACTGTTTATTGAAAAAATTAATGAGGTGGTGAGTTAGCTTTGGAAAATTAAGTTACATTGATATTCATACAAATGTTTGAAGTAAAAATAACCTCAGTATCTATCAGAAAGTAAATATACATGAAATGAAAAAGTAAAATAAACAGGTGAATAAACTTACCACAAAAAATATTTTAATAATTTGTTTCATTATTATGATGTAACTTGCTCTTTATAAATGTATTTGACATTTTCACACCAATTTATTCTAGTAACCAATTTTTCTATGTTTACTTATTAATTCAAAAATTTCTCATGTCTACTAACCATGACACTAATTCTAACTTCCTAAGGACTAGAGGATGGGTGGAAAAGGAACATAGAATCTTCTTTTAAGAACTGGGTATTTCAACAAAGATAGATACTCATTATATTAAATACCTATGAAGATTCCATTTGCATTTCTTTCCCAGATATGAACGACATCGCTTAGGAACATTTGTAGTTGGGAACAAATTGTGGAAGTCGCTCGTGTGCTGCTGGACCCTGTCACGGTCACACTGTGCCGATTCACTGTGCAGCACGACAGTGGACAGTGGTCAGCGCTCACCCAGAGCCCGGTGTGTGGGGAAGCAGGAGGAAAAGCAGGGCTGTTGTAGAGGGGCCGCTAGGGGGCGTAAAGCAAGATGCGTTGGATGTTTGTGTCAAAGGGAATGCAGAGGATGTAGGAGATATGGTTATAGAAGTCAAGGGGTTGTAGGGTCAGCAGAGAATGGGAAAAAATTGAGAATTAAGACACATCAAGTACAGGTTCAAATTCTCAATGTTGAATGGGATCATATATGCCTAAAATGTTCTAATGAGCTCAACAAATGGGAAAATATAAATTAAAAAAAGTAAGACAAGAAAAAATAATGACACTTTCTGTTGGTCTTACAAACAAATCTGATTTAGAAATGCTCTCCAGAATGGAAGTCACTAGTAATTTATTAATTGTACAAAATTTTCCAGTTGTAGAAGGGTTCCCAGGATTTTATTCCCTGAATAGTCACAAGAAAAAAGTTTGATATAGTGTAAAAAAAAGAAATTTTCTTAATCTGATTTTTAAAAAGAGCAAAATCAGCAACAATTATTATACAGAGTGAAATATTTATCTTGTAGATCTAGAATGATACAAATACATGCATTATCTATAATTCATTTCTTCAAAATATTAAAGTATTATGAACATTCAATATATCCACTAGCTACTAGAAAAGCCAACTTAATATGCAGGCAAGTTATTAAGGTTAAAAGTGAACTTAGAAGAAAGTGAATTTTGAAGTTATTGGATATAAGAAAAATACGCAATGTTTATCAAACATGTCAGCAAAAAAAAATGAAAAATAAAATTTAAAATGTAATTTATAACTGCTCCACAATGGACTAAATATGTAAAAATATATTCAATAAACTATCAAAACAACCATAGTAAATTTAATTAATAAATACCTTAATAGTCCAGTAACAGATACACACGTGTATATAATGATGTAATTTATGACACAGGGACAAAGAGAAGTACAGAAGGATTCTGCATCCCTAGCAAGAAAATAGAAATAAAATAGGAATAAAAGAAAACTCTGAGGAATGGCAATCAGTGTGAGCCTCCAAACACTCAGTATATTTTCCAGCTTGGGAGCTGCTGGTTTATTGAACTGACAAATTCTCTTTCTTGTCCTGAGACCACTTTTCCTTGAATTCAACATGACTACCGCTAAATAATCTCATCACTTTCTGAAATAAGACCAATATCTTCTGCTTTGTGACCCACGATATTCTTTCCAATTCTTGTTCATTTTTATGCCCTCAGGCCTCATTTCTCACTTTTCCCCTTGCAATACGCCTATAAGCAATATTTTGACATATTTAAAATAACCTTATGGGACTATATAACATTTTTATCTTTTGAAAAACATTATGCATCCTATAGCTTAACTACACTTGTAGGCACTTTACATAACTTTAAAAATGACCTACAGTCGTAAGAATTGCTAAAGACGTTCCCTGACTAGAGTCTTACAACCTACCTGGAGAGTCAAAATCTCAGTCATACACACAGGAAAATGATGTTTTGGGTGATTAGATCACCATTCTTAAAAATAAAAAGCAAAGAAAATTTGCTTTCAGAAGACTCTGGCTCTATCTTTTGTTTAGTTTTTTTTTTTTTTTTGAGACAGGGTTTCACTTTGTAGTTCAGAGTGGCCCTGAGCTCACTATGTAGCCCAGGCAAACCTGGAACTCAGCAGTCCTCCTGTCTCTGCCTCCTGAGTGCTGGGGTTACAGGTGTGAGCCACCACATCCAGCACTGTGGTATGTGGTATTGATTGTTGGTGGGCATGAGTCCCCACACTCAGCATTCTATGTGGTTACCGGGATCGAACTCAGGACCTTGTGCTTGTGAGGAAGGCGCTGGAACCACTGAGCTAAATCTCCGGCCCTCCTTTGTTTAGTTTTATATATTTTTCAATATGCAGAGAGCAAACAGTAAAATGTCTCCTGTAAAGACCTCAGTTGATCTTATCTGGTTTCATATATATATATATATATATATATATATATATATATATATATATATATATATATATATATATAATTTTTTTTTTTTTTTTTTTAGACAGGGTCTTGCTTTGTAGTTCAGACCGGCCCTGAGCTCACTATGTAGCCCAGGCAACCCTGGAATTCAGCAATCTTTCTGCCTCTGCCTCCCGAGTGCTGAGTTTACAGGAGTGAGCCACCATGCCCGGCACTGTGGTATGTGCTATTGATTGCCAGTGGGCGTGAGTCACCATGTCCAGCATTGTATGTGGTTACCGGGGATCAAACTCAGGGCCTTGTGCTTGCAAGGCAGGCGCTGGAACCACTGAACTAAATCTCCGGCCTTTATTTATTTATTTATTTATTTATTTATTTATTTATTTACTTACTTTAAACTGGGGATCAAACTCTGGCTCTTGTGTTTCCAAGGTAGGCGCGGTATCACTTGAGCTAAATCCCTGGCCCCTGGTTTCTTATATTTTTAAAGCACTTGCTTTTCTGATTGAAGACATTTACACATACCTAAAACATAACCTGCTCTATAGTAAACAGTCCCGGAATGTGCAGCTGGCAGCTGTACCTGTTCATATGGTCTGAAACTGCAGCAAGGTACGGAAAGTGCTGCTGAAAGTCCATTTCGTGTGAACAGCAAGAACAGATCTCCAGTCCTGATCATTTGCTCTAAAACAGTTCATCAGCAAAATGCATTATATTCATCCCCAGATTTCCATGACAACTGAACCGGTATGCGTATCGATCTCTTTCTCTTCCCTGGGGATCTATAAAAGTCAAATGGTCTTTAAATTGGATTGAGATCCATCTTGAGATTAGATGCTGCACCTAAATAAACAGCATTTGCCATTTAACAGTTGTATATAATGGAGTTTTATTGTACATGATGAAGTGTTAAGAATAGTGAGTCTGAAAATCAGAGAAGCTCGTGAAAACATGGTTTTAGCAAGTCTCTGAAAGCTTAGTATCCAGGACAGTGAATGCTTCCCATTGATTTCTACTTTCCTCCAACAAAATTACTATTTTGTTGTACTGCCCACTGAGGCTGAAAAGAAGTTGAGAAGAGCATATTTAAAGCAATATTATCTAGTACTCACAATATTGTATAAAACACATGGTTGGAAATTACCCTTTACAAGATTTCCTGATCATTTAAGTTTCTGGTCTGGTATTCTAAGATTCTTTTTTCTTTCTTTCTTTCAGAAATACAAGTTAACTTAAAAAATAGCTGCAATGTTTCATTTTGTACAGTGTTCTAAAGTAGCACGGGGCTCTCATTAATCCTTTGGTTTCGTCAAACCATGAATATATTTATTCTAATTTAGTTGCAATGAAAATACAATTACACAATGTGTTTGTTAAACTTATAATATTTTGAAGGAAAATCAAATCTGTGTCTTTTAAGAGATAACTTATTTGAACCAAAAATACAAATACTGCATTATTCTTAGAGGTTATTTTATCTGAAATTATATAAAGAATAAAGGATTTTATTCAGATTCACCTCCCAACAATTTAGATTTAAAGTTATTCTAGAATGTTAGACATTAAAAACTGTAAACAATGAAGTTATTCAATTCACTAATTTTTAAGCATTATGAAGAATTTGTTATTTTTTGATACATTTTATTGGTGCATTATATATATAGATTCCAAATACATTCCACATTGAGAATTTGTATCAGTATATGACACAACTTAATTCTCATTTTTCCTCTTCCCCTACCCACCCTACCACCACCTCCTGCCCCTATATACCCAAGCTTTGTTTCCTTTTTTAATCAGCATTTTTTCTTTCCTCATTGTTTACCCCTAAACACCATTTCCCTTTGAATATTTACTGTTTCACAGTATCAATCATACATTCTAGAACACGTTTACAGCTTCAGTTTCTCATATCAGAGGAAAGATGCGATATTTACACATCTGTGACCTGTTTATTTCACTTATGAGTATTTCCCGAAGATACATCCATTTGAGTATAAATGATTCAGTCCCAATCTTTATGGCAGAGTAATACTGCCTTTTATTAAAAAACAAAACAAACAAACAAAACCATCCTCTTTATCCAGTCTAGAGTCGATGGGCATTTATGTTGTTTCCAAGATTTAGCTATCACAAACTGAGTTACTATAAACATGAGTGCACATATGTCACTGTGATATGACTCTTGTAATTCTTTTTTTAAAATTGAATTCTTTCTTGGTACAATTTATATACAACTCACAATCACACACAGCACTGGGGAATTTGTACCAGTATATGATACAAGTTAATTCTCATTTTTCCCCTTCCCCCACCCACCCTACCACCACCTCCTGCACCTATGTACACAAGCTTTGTTTCCCTCTTTTTAACCATCTTTTCTTTCCTCACTATTTACCCCTAAACACTATTTCCCTTTGAATATTTACTATTTCACAACATCAATCATGCACTCTAGAACACATTTACAACTTTAGTTTCTCATACTAGAGAAAAGATAGGATTTATACACATCTGTGACCTATTTAGTTCACTTATGAGTATATCCTAAAGATACGTCCATTTGAGTACAAATGATTCAATCTCATCATTCTTTGTGGCAGAGTAATACTCCATTTTATTTTTAAAAAACCAGATCTTTATACAAAAGAATTACAAGAGTCATATCACAGTGACATATATGCACCCATGTTTATAGCACCTCAGTTTGTGATAGCTAAATCTTGGATAAAGAATTTATTGACACATTATTTGATAATAACTAAACACATTGTTTCTATTCTAAGATTTTTAGTTTTTATTTTATATTATTTTATGTTTTTGAGAAAGGGTCTCACTTTTTAGTTTGGGGTGGTCTTTAGCTCACTGTATAGCCCAGGCAAGCCTTGAACTCATAGCAATCCTCCTGCCTCTTGAGTGCTAGGATTACAGGCATGGGCCACCACGCCCAGCACCGTGGTGTGTGGTACTGATTGTTGGTGGGTATGAGTCGCTATGCCCGGTATTGTGGCATGTAGTTACCAGAGATCAAAGCAGGGACCTTGCATTTGCTAGGCAGATGTTGAAACCACTGAGCTAAATCAGCGGTCCCTGGTTCTCAGATTTTTACAATGAGTACTATTAACCTTTCCTGGTGTACCATGTAGCTGGCTGTGCAATATGTTAAAATAAATAACGAAAGTTAAGGGCAGGGATTTAGCTCAGTGTTTTCAGACATCTGTCTGGCAAGCACAAAATCCCAATTTCTATTCCTGGTACCACATATCATAATGCTGGGCATGGTGGCTCATGCCGGTAGCCCCAGCACACAGGAGGCAGAGACAGGAGGATTGCTGTGAGTCCGGGGATGGTAAAGGCTACACAATGAGTTCAGGGCAAGGCTGAACTAAAAAGTGAGACCCTGTCTCAAAACAAAACAAAACAAAACAAGACAAAAAAAGCACAGAAGAAAATAAAGTTAAGCATTGATTTCTTCAAGTATATTGGATAACCAGACTTCTGTTATGTAATATATAACCATGTGATTCATAGTTTACCTGTAAATGTGGATACGGAGGTCTATTTTCCTTTGCTGCAGAGCTTTGTCTTTTCTTGCTTGATATTTTCTTATTCAATTCTCACTTTCTAAAGAATAATTGCCATGGGCCAGAGATTTAGCTCAGTGGTTCCAGAGCCTGCCTTGCAAACACAAGGTCCTGAGTTCGATATCCCCAGTAACCACATACAATGCTGGGCGTGGAGATTCATGCCCACCAACAATCAATACCACATACCACAGTGCCAGGCGTGGTGGCTCACGCCTGTCATCCCAGCACTCGGGAGGCAGAAGCAGGAGGATTGTTGAGTTCAAGGCTTGCCTGGGCTACATAGTGAGCTCAGAGCCAGCCTGAACTATAAAGCGAGACCCTGTCTCAAAAAAAAAAATCTGATTTTGCTTCCGTCTTGAGACACATCTCCTTTAACTATACTTTAAGAACTCCCCAAGTATGAAGGACGAATAGTTTTCCTATCCTTAGCTTTTAGCCATGTCGTGGAAACACAGAACTAGATGAGAAAGTTAAAGAAAGACAAATGTATTATGTGCACATTTGAAATTAGCACATATTGGGAGGTTGGATAAATTATTGGGGAACAAAATTGTAACCTTGTTACCTGTTAGCTGGAATACGTACTAGGGAATTGGTCCCCTGGGTACATTGAGAAGATAGGATGGAATCATGATGGGCACTGAGATGTCCCGAACCCAGCCTTCTTTACCCCCGTTCCGCGGCCAAGGGCGAAACTTAAGGACAGAAGGTCACAGCGTATGACGGCGGTGCTCAGGTGCGCTCCTGTGCTCTCTGCGAAAGCGCAGAAGTGTAGGCTGTGATGCTGGGTGATTTCAGTAGACTCTAATGGCTTTAAAAGAAGGGGAATAGCTGGGTCAGATGGGACCTGTCACCAGAGTTTTTGAGGAATCTCTGCACCGATTTCTACAGGGGTGCACCGGTCTACACTCGCACTGACGGCAGAGAAGCTTCCTTTCTGTGGCCATCCCATGATGAATAGAAGAAAAAGATGTGGGTTTTTTTTTAAATAATTGAGTACTATTCAGACATGAAGAAGGACAAACTTCAGACCTAGAAAGGTAAATGGATGCACCTGGAAACTATACGGTAAGTGAAATAAATCGCACACATGTGTAAATATCATGTCTCTTTGATGAGAGAAACTGAAAGCACTCACAAGGACCACAGAAATCTGATAGATATTGTGAAACAGCAAGAAATTGTTCAAAAATTATACCAAGCATGAGGAACTTTGTTAATAATGAAAATGCTTTAAGCAAAAAAAGTGTGGTAATATTAGGAAATGAGTTGATATATTTGCAAATAAACTATATTCTTTTAAAATCATGACGCTTAATGTATTGACCACTATGGCTGTAATTATATTTGTTATGAAAAAATTTTTATAGAACAGCTTTTATATTTTCTGTATTAATATGCACTTGTATTAAATTAAAATCACAATTTTAAAAATTAAGTGTTTCTCGGGCTGGAGATTTAGCTCAGTGATTCCACCACCTAGCAAGCACAAGGTCCCTGGTTTGATCCCGGTAACCACATACCATGATATGATATTGGGCATAGTGACTCACGCCCACCAGCAATCAGTACCACACCCCACAGTGCCAGGCGTGGTGGCTCACACCTGTAATCCCAGCACTCGGGAGGCAGAGACAGGAGGATTGCTGAGTTCAAGGTTTGCCTGGACTACATAGTGAGCTCAGGGCCAGCCTGAACTACAAAGCGAGACCCTGTCTCAAAAAAAGAAAAATTAAGTGTTACTGTATCATAGGTTCATATGTGCACACACGATCTTATGATGTAATGACCACAAAGATAAAAATAATGAATAAGGAGCACATTTAGTCTTTACATTTTATATAGGTTTATCAAAGAATGTCACTAAAATATCTTCTATATAAGACATGAGTTTATGAATTTTGTAGCCTACCATAGTGTGATAATATGCATTGCTGCTGTTTTGATCATCAATGTTCTTATATCCAGTTGAAGATACTGGAAATAAAGTTTCAACATCCTCCTTAAAATAAATGAAAAGAAGCATTTTTATCCCGCAATATCAGATTCTGGAAGCTATTGGAGCAGAATGAAAATGAAGGCATTTTTATAAAAGCAGATAAAAGGGACACATTTAAAGAAGTTGAGTCCTTTGTTTTGTTTTTCTTTTCCTAATAGAGGTCATTGAACTGACCAGCTCTACCACTAATTACTTAACCTTGAAAAATAAATCAGATATTTAACCTCTCTCTTAAAACTGATGAAGGATTTGTGTATGTTGGAAACCCCATTAAAAGCTGTGGAATATTATTTCTTGCTTATGGGTTTTCTTTATTTTCTGTGACTGTGAGAATAGAGGAACATATCATTTATTATGAGCTAAATATGCATTTAGCTTGGTTGATATCAAGAAACAGATCAAGTTAAAAGGTTAAAGTCTTCAGAAAATCCTCGAAGCCCAGTTTATTCAAAAGTACATTTTAGTGGACTGGAGGGTTAGCTCAGTGGTTCCGGCGCCTGCCTTGCAAGCGCAAGGTCCTGAGTTTGATCCCCGGTAACCACATATAATGCTGGGCGTGGAGACACGCCCACCAACAATCAACGCCGCATACCACAATGCCGATGTGGTGGCTCACGCCTGTCATCCCAGCACTCGGGAGGCAGAGACAGGAGGATTGCTGAGTTCACGGCAGCTTGCCTGGGCACCATAGTGAGCTCAGGGCCAGCCTGAACTACAAAGCGAGACCCTGTCTCAAAAAGCAAAAAAAAAAAAAGTACATTTTAGTAACAAGCCTCCAATGGCTGTACAGAAAAAGAAAACAAATGGATTCAGACACTTCATTCTCCCACTCTCTTTTAGAAATCAAATACCTAGAAAAGAAATGGCATAAAGACAAAGTAATTAATGTAACCAAACTAGGATAACCTTGAAATTTCTAGGCTGTCTTTTATTCATCCAACTGTGGACCAAATAAATATATACTACGTAGATAAGTATAGTTGCTGCGTGACCATATCTTCTTCCAGTAATGCTGAAGTTTGGATTAGGTACATAGTCTTTTTAAAATGCATAGACAGCAGAACAACTAAATGGCTTAACTGGAATCTGGAGTGAAGTAGTTTATATCAAGGATATGTTCTAAGTAATAGGTCATGATTTGAGCGGTTCTCTTCATCATTATTATAAATGATGTGATATAATTTTATGCATTCTTTATCTAAATCCTGAGAGATTTACTTCGATCCATTTTAGAAAATATGAAGCCATCACAGAGAGGTTAACTAATTCCACAGCTGTTCCATGGATACCAGATGGTAGAATAATTCAGATATCAAGGCTCGTGCCCTTCCTTTATTCCATCCTTTTTAGATCATTAATTTTTATATCTCTGGCTGTGTCAATTTTCTTTTATCTACCTGAACGTAAAAAAATCTGAGACACATACCACATATATGCAAATGCATATATTTCTGGTTTTGCATATTTTATTCATAGTAATAGATATGATCAAACTACTCTGGAAAACATTTATTATTATTTGTTGCTAGATTAATATACATTTTATTTATATAATTGTATTGAATTTTTTCTTTCTCCTTAATTGTTTAGGTTTCTTTATAAAAATGTAAATATACTTATGACTAAATAAGATAAAAAACACTATGTATAAAGAGCCAATGTGACTGGACACTTGTTGTAAGTCAGTTTTTCCCTTTGAAGTTATAGACTGTTCAGTTCTGCATTCTCTCACTCCCTCACCTTGTGCTCACTATCAAATCTATACATGTGATTTTATTCCTATTTAAAAATTATTAGCAACAAATATACATAAGTTCAGTGGAATCATCGAAGATTCAGGTGAGTCAGTGTTGATATGGGCCTTAGGATATAGCACAGGCCACTCTTAGAATTATTATCAGAGGGCTTTTTCTTTTTTTAACATGTTGCCCATTTAAAAGAAACCTGCTTATCCAAATAAGGAAACAATATAGCTTCATCAAGTACCATAAGAGATGCTTGTTTTTGAAATCTATACAAGTTAAACCACATACCATGCACTTTGATGTCTGACATATTTTCCTTCCAGTGACTTTAATGACACATCTAGGCATGTTAAGGCAATCAGTAAGTCATTTTTATTGTTGTACATGCAGATTATACTAACATGGTACAAGTACTTTTAGTGGAAATTAAAAGTGCTGTGAGTGTTGTGCATGTTAAAGAAGCTGTTATGAATATTCTGGTATGTTTGTGTTTATTAATAAATGGGGGGAGCAAGGGCCTCATTTGTTTAAGGCTATGTGTTCTGTGAAGGTTTAGATCACAACTCCTCTATTTTCCAATGCAGTCATTTGTCAAGACCATCTAAACTCCCTGACTCAGTTTTTCCATCTGTAGAGCTATGATTAAGATAGTTTTGATTCTGTAGAAAGCTGTGATACAAAATGAGTCAATACGAATTATGCCATGTGAAGTGTGGCTCAAAAGTGTTTCTAGGAAATTTGGGATGGTAGTGTTGGGAAAACAAATAGCAGAATTAGAAAACTCCAATGGCCAATGCAAGCCTGTTTTTTTTTTTTTCACAATCTCTGTGACGATAAAAAGACCCATTACCTCATTTTTGTTATTTCCTCTACTAGGCGATGCACTGAAACTAAGTTTAAGTTATTGCAGTTCATTAAGAGAGGTCTAAAACCGAAGCAAGAGTTTCGGCGGGTGGCCACTCTCGCCGCCCTCTCTCTTATCAAATTTCAATTTGCTCTCGTTGGCTGTGTATTTTATTAGTTGTAGGTGAAGAGATCCTCGGAGAACATCTGCTGTGTTATATAAAGTCACATTTCTAGTTTCAGACAAAGTGTGTTTAGGACGTTGGAAACATTTCAGAGCCAAATATTTAGCAATTTCACAGTCTTCGTGACATAAAATAGGAAAGAAGCCAGATGATCATTTTTGAAGGGCGTAAATTGGATTCTGAAAAGTCCTGACCAACGGCAGACCTACTGAATAACAATGAAAGCCTGGACACTCTGCCTAGCAGTGGTTTTAAAATTATAAACTCAGCCTATTGTTTTTGCTTACTGCTAGTGTTTTTAATGTTTAATACATTAATCAAATTTTTAAAACTCAGCTTGTTACTATGTTTTAGTTAATTGCATTTTATTCTGTGAAAGAATCAATAAACAGATAAAATGCCAGCAATAAAATGTATGAGTTAGCATATTAAATATATGTCTGTGTATGTCGACAATAAAGGAAGGCAATGGGGAAAGGGTGACTAAATGCAACATGATGACTTTCTGATTTAGATGTCAGAATTAAAGTGAAAATTAAGAAAGACAGATAAAATGTGTGATTTAGATTTGAGCAGTGTCATAGAATTTATTTCTTGGCGTTAACAAATGCACCGTGGTTTTGTTTAATAAGCCATGGCTCACTCCATGGGACACTGCGTGAAAAGAAGGCAAGACTTGCCTGTAATTTCTTTAAATATTACCATAAATCAAAAATTACCCCCAAGTGTATATTACTAGTTTATTTAAGGTTAGTAAAACAGAGGGCTGTGGCTGTTGGTATGAAGAGCTACTTGGAATAATCTTGAAGAAAGTAAAGATCGAAGTGCAACCAAAAATGTCATCTGAAGTATCATCTCCTCTCCATTTCTGCCTCTGGTGCCACATCGTCTTTGTTTCTTTCATCTTCCTCATCGCCAACAGATGGTCAGGCTTTTCACTGTAGACGAAAAGAACTCGATTTTATTTTTTAATTCGTTCTTTCTAAGTCATTGCTGTGCTAAGTTCAGCATATCCGGTATCATCCTGACACTCCTACTCGAAGATGCGTCTGTCTGATGAATGTGCAGGATGAAAATTGGCCAGCTTCGCGATTCTGCAGTAAAAACCCGATTTGTACTTTCATCGTTTGAAGCGACGCGTGGTGATCAGTTC
>PVIC010004985.1:0-59978 GCA_004025085.1 Thryonomys swinderianus | reverse complement strand
AAAAAAAAAAAAAAAAAAAAAAAAAAAGAAAGAAAATACAAAACAAACATGTACAAAATGTTTACAGATAGGAGGAAGAAAGTAAAAGGTAGCAAAACTCACTAGGCAGATTTGAAAAACAAAACAAACAATTCTTAGAAGTTAGGAATCTCAGATTCTTGAGATTAGGAAGAAATAAGAATCCAAGACAGGGGCCAGAGATTTAGCTCAGTGGTTCTGGTGCCTGCCTCCAAGTCCAAGGTCCTGAGTTCCATCCCTGGTAACCACATATAATGCTGGGCATGGTGACTCACGTCCACCAGCAATCAATACCCCATACCACAGTGCCGGGCGTGGTGGCTCACGTCTGTAATCCCAGCACTCAGGAGGCAGGGACAGGAGGATTGCTGAGTTCGAGGCTTGCCTGGGCTACATAGTGAGCTGAGGGCCAGCCTGAACTACAAAGCAAGACCCTGTCTCAAAAAACAAACAAACAAAAGAATCCAAAATAGGATCTGTGAATGGGAAGACGGACTTAAGAATTACTCAAAATGCAACCCAGAGAAAGCTAGAAAACACGAGCAAGCGGTGAACAGAAAAGGAGAGAATAAGCTGATTGGACATATTTGAGTTCCAAACACACCCACCCTGAGTTCCAAACAGAAGGAAAAGAAACTTTCAGCAAAATACTGGTAATTTCTACAGCTGAAAGGAAAGAAGTACCAGAAATCCCAAGCAGGACAGCTAAGGATAAAACCATGCACAGAAACACTGGGAGTGAAACCACAGGAAAGTAAAAACAAAGAGATGATCTTAAAAGCATCAAATGAAGAGAGAAAAAGTCCTAAAAGGGACTGACAATTACACTGACAGCCAACTTCTCAGTAGCTTCAATGAAGTCAAAAGCAATAATATCTTCAAAGGACAGAAGGAGAATCCTGTCAACCTAGAACTATAAAAGACCAACAAAACTATCTTCTAAGAATGAAGATGAAATAAAAATGTTTTTAGATAGAGACACAGACAGCACATGTGGTCAAAAGATCCTTACTGAAAAAAACTTCGAAGGAATGTACTTCTGGAATACAGAAAATCACCCCCAAAAAAAGGTCTGAGATGCTGGAAGGAACAGTAAACAAAGATCAAGTGTGCACAGAAGTATGCAAACACTGACTCCACACTCAAAAACAATGCTGATTTGGGGTGCAACAGAAAAACTGTATCAAGACTTTCTTATTACGAACAGTCAAATGTCAAAAAGAGGGAAAAACACAATGGCAGAGATGCCAGATGCAAAGGTATGCTCTGGCACCATGGGCTGGACAGAACAGACACATCTTTGGACAATGCATGGTCTGTGGCACATGGAAGGGATTCAGATACTTCTGATGCAAGTGTATTTATATAAATGCTACACATCTCTGTATCTGTCCATTATTGGCAAACACTGCACTGTCTTAAAGAGAGACGCTGTGAATACAAATGAACACACTGACTCGATTTGCTGTTCACCAACAGCAAATGATTCAGCTGTTCCCTAAGAGGTAGGGACAGCTTCATTCAGTAGAGATCTAGTAACTCTCATCAAGTAAAATGTAAAAGATATAAAAGAAAACCCCTAAGTATCATTCTAACCCACTGTAACTATGGCCTATAGAAACGTGAAATTTAACTACAAAAAAATCTAGGGTCCGGTCCACACAAAGCTAAGCCTCTATAAATTCACAGATGTGCTACGGCTTTAAAAAAAGAGAGCTAAGATGGACAATTGGGGAAAGAGGGAGAACTAGTGAGAAAAGAGTAAATCATACACAAAACAGCCAATAAAAAAAATAAAAAAGCAGTTAATATACATGAATAATGGATGTCTGATTTAAAAGCAGTTTACTCCGATATGATGTAATTTTTGACAGTCAGCCAGAGAGACTATTTTGTAAGTCCTTGCCAGAGATAAGTCATAGCGTGAGGCTTGGTAACATGGCCATATCTCTGAACATGTGGAAAGTGACTTTCACCGCTGTCCCAAAGGTGACTTTCTGTTGGCAAACAGAACCTCGCCTCTCAGGTGCACTTAGCAGCAGCCACCAGCAAGACACAGAGCTTGAAGAGATGGCTCCCTGACATGAGCACAGCTCCCCGAAATGTGCCCCCCTCGCAGTTTCCATGACATGCTTCTGGCACAGTCCTCACTCACACTCGGCACAAAGGGAGAAGAAGCCTGGGCTGCTTTCATGTTTAAGTTTTAATTGGAGTGACAAACCCACAAGGCCAAGATATTTCAGGGACAGGACAGTGTTGCCGAGCATCGCCAGGAGCTGGGTAGGCAAGGCTTGTACTCACTCCTACCACGTGCCAATGCACCTGCAACCCCCGCTGTTCCAGGACTGGACTCTTCCCGGGCAGGCGGTGCCAATCACCCAGGCTGTGCCAGGCGCAGGGCTTTGTGATGTGGGCAGATGTCTACAAAGAACCAAAGCGAGGCCAAACTGACACCTATTGTGACCTAAGCCTGAAAGACAAAGATGATCCCAGCCCCTCCCATTTCTCTCTCTCTCAACACCACAGGTCCACAGGATGACAAAGGAAGACAGGTCTTCCCTGGGAGGTGAGCACAACACGGCTCCTTGCTTTGCCTCTGGGACCCTGCAGATAATCTCTGTCCCCATGCTAGAAGGAGGATAAGGGGTGGGATCACAAAGAACTGGTTAATGGTTCTGTGAAATGAACAGGAAATGTTTGCTGTCCCGTTAGTCCAGTGAAGAGTGAAGAGATTTTAATTATTATGCAAATGTATGACTGAGGGCTGAAAACTCTCACATCCTCCTTTCATGTCCCCAACATGCCTCATCACAATAAGGAGCTCTGACAGCTTCCAAGCACTTCACAGATATTAACCACATGTGCATAATCACGGTCCCCGTGAGAAAGAGTTATTATTAAGTCTGCTTTACTGGGAGAAAACTAGGCTGTAAATTGTAACACAAATTCTTTAAAATTAAAGGAAACTTGGACATTATTTTCTAAATGGAAAGATTATATGTGAGCTGCTTATAACACAAAATGATCCGTAAGCCTGTGAACTTAATTATTAATTACTACAGTATATGAAACTCAGAATCTTAAACTAGCGTGGTTGTCAATTTTCCTTTGCCTATTCTGGCAGCTTCTTGTTTAGTTCCAAGTTAGACTGGACAAAGGCTTCGGAGAGGACAGACAGAATGTTACTCAAGTCAGACCACTGAGACGGTGACAGCCGAAGGGGGAAGAGTGGAAACCGCAGTGAACAGACAAGAGCCTTGGGCGCAGGGCAGACAGCCCACCCATGGGGTCCCTTTCACTCTGAGGCGTGACCATTTCTAATCACACTACATGGCACATCATGGTATCTATCACCAGAGACCTGCTTGACAGTATTTGGCAGACACTGTTCATAATCCCCAGGATATACTTTTCACATAAACCTTTTCTAAATATTATTCCACTGCAGTCTCACAACCCTCAAGAGAAAGATGGATAAATACTACTTTCATCATTTTACGCATCAAGAACCTGACACTTAAATCACCTTACGTAACTTGCCCCAAGTCACCCAGGAAACAAAGGGAGTGGAGGCAGCACCAGGCAAAGCCTGGCCATTCTCATTCCCATGCCCATCTGCCAGTCTGCTACCATGCCACAATGTTGTTTCCCTGATTCCTGTCAAAAGGGCTTATTAATAACAGCTTCTATTTAGATTCTTGCTTACAATGCCAAACATAACTACGACACATCTCACCTGCTTCCCACAATTCCATAAGGTATGGTCTCAGTTCACTCAGTGTGTAAGAAGGAAACAGAGATGGAGGGAGAGCACACCCCTTACCTCACCATGGGACCAGGATTCCAACATCCAAAGGTGGCATTCAAGGCACCTGCTCTTAAACTTCTATACCAGAGTACTTGAAATGTGGTACCAGAACCGGAGCAGCTCTGGGCACTCATCAGACCCCGAATTCTCAGGCCCTGTCGCAGTCCAGGGGACCAGTGGCTCTGGAGGGAGTGTCCCTTATTTTAATCAGACCTCCTGTGGATTCTGACCCCACCCTGCCACAGGTGAGAATCCCATCCCTCCACTATACTATACTATACTCTGCTGCCTCCCAGGCCACTGCCAAGTTAAGGGCTCTCCACCAGAAAGAGATCACTTCTCGCCTCCCCAGTGCTGCCCTGTTAGGGAATCATGCTGAACAGTAATAGTGGCCACACGAGAAACGCAGGACCTGTGGAATGAAAAAGCTCCGAACAGTTGTGAGGCTTCTTCAAGCATCTGGGACTTGTTGAGACTTTCCAGAAAGGACAAGGAGAGATGGAGGGAAAAGGAAATGCTATCGCCAGTCCCTGGCCAGGAATGCCCACTGGCACACTTAGCATAGTAACAAGGGCTCATCTTGCAGGCATGGAACTGGAGAGCCGGGAAGCGAGGCCCTACTTGCCAGGCTGAAGTGAGCATCAGCGTTGTGCCTCATAGTTTGCAGTGTGCTACGCTTCCCTGATGAAAGCGGAAATGACCACTGCGTGGAATACCTACCTGCCCAAGAGCATAAAGGTGGGGAAAGGGCAGGGCCTGTGAAGACAATGTCATTTTCAAATGCTCTCTAAAACTTTTATGTAAACAAGGCAAGAGATCACAGCCCAAGGAAATGCCACTGAGCAGAGGCCACCATGGAGGAGGTAGAGTCTGGGCCAAGTACTAACCGGCAAGGATCTGAGTACACAACTGGGTCCCTTCCAGCTAGTTGTCCCACACCACTGGCTTAGTTTTCAATCAAGATGGGGACTAATGGCTCGAAGTCAGGTGACAGCAGAGCTGCTTCCTGCGTGGGGCACACGTTCCACTAACTCCTGGCCTCGATTTAACACACTTCAAACCTCACCACTTCTCCCAAGTCCCCTCCTTTGGAAAGCGATTGCTCAACTGTCGGCTGACAAGAGTCCATCTACATGGGGATGTAGCTTTTGTGAAAAGTAACTTTGCTGCCCATTAGAGCCCATGTGCAACTTAGTAACTGGTAAGTTCACTGTAAGTCCACTCACTAACAGGAACCTTGCAGAAGACTGAAGTGTTGGGTAAACTGTTGGCATATTATATAAAAGGGAGAAGTTCTCTATGAGGTAATACTGTGCTAATCTAGTTTAAGCTGCTATGTGTACTTAAGACATTAAAATACCCTAAATATTCTGAGAGTCAACAAACCCACACAGGCCATTTTCTGGGCGCTCTTTTCCTACTCTCCCCTGAACACCACCATCAGTCTCAGTGGTCTGGAACAGTGGGAAGTGCACTGTCCGTTCTACAGCTTTCCCCTTCTGGGAAGAAGCGAAGCCCTTCCAACACACTTTCCTCTAATCATTAACTGAAAGATGTGCCCATTTTTAACATTAGCAAACCAGGTTGCTGTCTGGGAGATATTTTCTCTGAGACTCAACTGATACAAAACAACCAAAGCCATACCCAACTGTGCAGGTAAAATGAACCTAAGAATCAACTAAAGGTTTACACCCTCCCATGGGTGTGGGATGGTGAACCAGGAAAGAAATACCAAGCTGTCAGAAAAATTAGGCCCTAAAGAACATTTTAAACTAATTCAAAAGCTAAGTGGGAAAAAGGCAATGAACATTGTACACTTCAATGTAATAGTTTCCTAAATTTGTCCAGAAACTCAAAAATACTGATTAATTTGTTTAAAAATCAAAAAATACAAGTGTCACTGACATACAAAAACTATGCAAGCATGAGGACAGGACAGAAGACAGTCATACATGATGCCAGCTCTGTCCATTAAGACTTCTCATTCTTCTCTTTTATACAAAGTGACTCAGCATTCACATTAGCTCAATGCATTAGATCTGCACAGAAGTTAAACTGAACCAGTCCTTTCTACTCTAAATGCATTCTTTCAAAATAATTTTCAGGAAAATGAGTCTTTTGAAGAAACACCCATTACAAGTGTGGCTAGTGCACTGTACCCACATCAACACTCCAGCCAGCCTGGACCCATCGGGTACTGGTCCCCTTCTGTAGAAGCCCCTGGGAGACTTCTGCCTCCGCCAGCACTGTCCTTCTGAGGCTGTACTCTGATGAGCTCCCACCTGACCCCAAAGCACAGGGCACCAGGCCTGTGCAGAGCATGCTACCTATATTTCCAAATGGGGAAGGCAAGGGGCATAATTTGCCAAAGTTTTACCTGACCCCGCAACCCAAGCTTGGTCTCCAGTGGTGATATGTCTACTACCCTAACTAGATGGAAGCAAATTTTTCCTGTATTTACTATCTGTAACTTTATTCCTCTCTTCCAGGGTCACTAGAGTTCCTAAACCACTCTTAGGTTCTGCAAAAATAGCATTCTGAGAAACATTTTCCAGAGAATAACCCTTTATGTCTGTGTAGAACACCAAAGACACTAGGGTCATCTAAGGCCTCTAAGTTAGAGGGGTTTTTGCCGTCTTGAAAAAGCCCTAGGACTCTGTGGAGATATTTTAAGGTTTCACCACAAATGAAAGTTTCATTTTTCCCAACTCAATTATTAACAATATACTAACAATGACATCAATTATTGATACCTTTAAATGTTAAAAGATAGCCAAGCATAATGGTATACATCTGTGATACCAGCACCAAAGTGGCTGAGGCAGAAGGATTATCATGAGCTTGGGGCCAGCTTGGGCTACACACTGAGTTCAAGGGCAGGGTGAATGAACTATACATGGAAACCCTGCCTCAACATGCATATGTACATAAATATTAAAACAAGTACAGAATGCGTTTGAACATTTATTTCTTATCTATTTATATAATTTTTCACCACTCTGGAATTTACCAAGTTCACTGCAGAGGCCTTATCACGTTGGGTTCATCTCACCCTGGAGAAAACCACCTTTCTGTTGCTAAGTCACTAGTAAGGACCACCAGGCTGGCAGCCTGGAGGCAGATGTCGTGTGACTCACTGTTTCCAGTGCCAATCAGATTTCTAGCACAGGGTATGCATTCAGTCAGGATACATTAACGAGGACAGAAATCTTAACCATAGGTTATTCTGATCAACCCAGAAAACTGGCCTTCAGGAGCTATTTTTCTAACTATGTAAATAAGAATAAAAACTGTAAAGGTTGAAGGTGAAGATGAAAATGAAATAAGATAGGTTTTTATGAACTTAGAAACTATTCATCCTACTTTAAAAATACTGCACTCTCCTCTGGAATGGAACCTTAAACAGAGAGGAGAGAGGTTTCTAACCTGGCGCAGGTATGGGTGTGGCCAGGCGAAGAGCGCCGCTGTCCCACCTCTGGAGGCTCTCCCAGACAGATATTTCAATTTGTGACGAGGACAGGCAAACTGATCCAGAGTCTCTTCACGTCTGCGTACGGGGGTGATTATCATAGGAGACGTTAGCAACTATTTTCCAGTGTGATGTAAGCTGAGGCAGCAGCGCCAAGCAAGCGTCCTTGTCAAACACATTCCAGCCTTCTGGATTACTTCATTCACATCTCCCTGATTAGGATGCATGTCGCGTGCTGCTTAATACAATCTGCCATCAAATGCCAAGTACTTCAGAACTAAATTAGGAAGTATGTCCAAATACATAGAATGATGCTAAGAGGCCTAAGTGGATCTCTCTTTCCCTTTATGAGGCATGAGGCTCATCGTCAAGATAATGCTCCCGAACGAGGCAATTCTATCTTGTAACCTTCCACCTCTGAGGGCAAAATTTAATTCAGGAAGCAAAAGAATTAATAAAGATGATATAGTATCATAAATATGTTTTCATAAATTAAAGTAGTTTTGACAGATTCAGAAACTATGAGAGAGGAAAAACAAACTTTAAAGGGCTGTTTGGGTAAAGGGCGCCATGCTGATAGAGTTCATGCTGACTTCTGCACTGCAGCAGGATGAAGAGCCGTGGCTTTTACATGTGCTTGTTTCTACAATCCCATGCCACTTAGCAACAGCTGCCTTTAAGGTTATGTACGGTGCTGATCTCTGAGAACCCAAGAAGGCACCACCAAAACTGCACTATCTCTTTTTGCCTTCAAGTAAAAACACCTTCAAACAGTCCTTCAAACACATAGCACTTAACCAGCAAGACACGGAAAGTGCTGAAAATACCAATTTCCTGCCTAATCATTCCTGCCAGTGAGTATGAACTTTAGAGAAAAAATGGAAGCACTGGATTCCACAGCCCTTTTCAGAAACCCTCAGCTCCTCAGAACCTTCCAGTAAAGATAAAGCAAGGTACAAATCCACAGGTAAAGGAATAAACGACCTACCCAGAATAAACAACCTAACCAGACCTAATCAGAGAATCCAGGAGCTTGAAGGTCATGCATCCAACCCTCTTCATTTTACACACAAAAAGAGTCAAGTTGAAGTACCGTCTTTAAAAATCATCCACTCCCTTTCACATCCATGTATGTCACTGCTCTTTGCGCCGTAACTGATTTGAAAGTGCTGTGAGACCCACTGCATTGATTCTAGGGGAAGACATCTGGTCTACCATTCATCTTCAAAGCAGAGAGCTGCAAGGTAATTAGATCTTTGTAGCTCCCTTTTGGTCTCATTTTGTTGTGATCTTTCCATAAAGCATAAAGGAGAAAAAGTATCCAGGAACCACCAGGGTGATGAGTGGTTCTGCCATCCACCACAGCCCAAGGTGCAACTCTCATGGAAGGCAATGTCCATCCAAATTATGGAGGCATAGATGCCTTTGATGCATGAATCTATTTTGAGGAATTAATCTTACAAATACGTTCATTTTTGTTTGTGACGGCAAAACTGGGTGCAACCCAGCTTTTATCAGTGTGGCTTAGCTGAAATAACCAAGATGCAATATTACAAAGTCCCAAGAAACCAAAGAGAGTAATGCAGAAAGTTCTTTGTTAAGTCAAGGAATTATCTCCAATTTTGTTGCAGGAAAAAGCATAACCATTTGCATTTTTAAAAAGAGGAAGTTGAGAATATATATAGCAGTTTGCTTATAAGTGCATAAACTATGTCTGGGAAGATGTGCCAGGGACTGGCAATACCAATTTGGCTCCAGGAAGAGAACGTGGGTGGCAAGTGCAAGAGAATGGAAGGAGGCTTACTATACATCCTTCCCATCTTTGGATGTCTTTTTTGCCATGTTTATTTTTTAATTTTCCTGCTATAGGCTCTTTACAATTTTTAAATTTTTTTTTTTTTTTTTTGCCTTTTGGAGACAGGGTCTCGCTTTGTAGTTCAGGCTGGCCCTGAGCTCACTATGGTGCCCAGGCAAGCCGCTGCGAACTCAGCAATCCTCCTGTCTCTGCCTCCCGAGTGCTGAGATTACAACAATTTTTAATTTTTTATTAATACATATCTGCATTATATTCCTTGTGGGGAGCTGGCACATGTACATAACACATTCTATCTTTTGATTTCTGAATCAGGAGACTATATCACCTAGTCAAAAAGTAATTTTTAAAAAAATGTTTAAACATCTGACATTTTAAGAAAGGATAAAAATAAATAACAGCCATTTCTTCTATGACTTTATGTGGCCAAAGAAAATGCTGGTAAACCCAACTGTGGCTCCCCAAACTCTGACCTCTAAAACCCAAGACGGGGAAGCCCTGCCCTAGAGCCAAACCCAGGTGTTCAGGGCACTAACTGTCTGAGCTGGAAGGGATCCACCCATGAACCAGCTATATTCATAAGCCTTTCTTTAAAGATTAAACAGATCAGTTTTTGCTAAATTACTTGCTTGCTTCCTAAGAAAAATGTTTATTAACAGAATGTGGTTTCTTGACAACTACCTGTGCGCTGGCATCTGTTTGTAATGACTATTTTTTTTTTTTTTTGAGACAGGGTCTCGCTTTGTAGTTCAGGCTGGCCCTGAGCTCACTATGGAGCCCAGGCAAGCCTCGAACTCAGCAATCTGCCTGTCTCTGCCTCCCAAGTGCTGGGATGACAGGGGTGAGCCACCATGCCCGGCACTGTGATATGTGGTATTGATTGCTGGTGGGCGTGAGTCACCACGCGCAGCATTATATATGGTTACTGGGGACTGAACTCAGGACCTTATGCTTGCGAGGCAGGCACCGGAACCACTGAGCTAAATCTCCGGCCCTGTAATGCCGTTTTAACAATGCAATGCCTGGAACCCAACTGGGGCTCAGTCAGTGTTTGTGGTGACCACATATCAGGCTGGCTTGCTACATATATGAAAGGAAGAGTTTGAACCATTATTATTTTATGCACTCTCGGCCGTGCTGCCTAGACAATGCTGGTGTGGCCAGCGTAGGGTACAGGGCCATTCTCCAGCTCTACTACCATCTCTGGAGTGCTTCTGTAAGGTAGGAAGATTTGAGCTCCTGACTCCAGTTCTATTTTAGCATTTGGATTTTAGGGTCTACTTTTATCACAGTTAATCAACAGTGGACTGCAGTTCCAACTCAGTTCTGTATCAGATTCAATGAAGATAAAGCAAACTGTTCTCACAAAGCCTTTGTCTGAATCCTAGATCCAGAAGCCAGAAGCACAGGCTCAAACTGCATGTGCCTGCAGCTCCAGGCAAAATCTACTGCTAATCACCTCGCACCCACCTAATAAAATGCATGGGGACTCTCACTGCCAGGCTGAACCACGAATACAGCCAGAATATGGCATTCGTGAGCAAAGTGCCATGGAGCCTCGCACATGAAACTACTGGGAAACTATCATATCACATTCTTCCACAGCAGGATGATACCAAGCCACCCATGACATGGCTGAATTCAATGCAAATGCTATACAATAATTACATTTCTTTAAAACTATTTTCTCCCCCAAACCAGAAAATTCAATAGACAATCAGATGAAAAGTTGTGCCTTTGCAAAATAAGAAAATTTAGAGGAAGCTTGGTATACATCTTAGTCTCGAGCAGGTGTCATTCATGCTGGAGAACATCTTGATGCAAAGTTATTCCCAGCCAGGCAAGTACACATGTGTTTGGAGGTTCAGTGCTCTACTCACAAAATATTTGGATGACTAAATGTTACTGTCAGCTTCTGAACTGGTATTTTGAAATATTCCTGTAGCAAACTTACTTGCACTATTAATTTAACAGTGAAAAACATCATCAGCTAGGTTATATGAGAGCCCATACATTTTTAAGTGTGAATTTTAAAAAAATTAATAGATCGCCGGGCGTGGTGGCTCATGCCTGTAATCCCAGCACTTGGGAGGCAGAGATGGGAGGATTGCTGAGTTCGAGGCTTGCCTGGGCTACATAGTGAGCTCAGGGCCAGCCTGAACTACAAAGCGAGACCCTGTCTCCAAAAAACAAAAAACAAAATTAATAGATGAGTGGATTCTCATGATTAATGTTTTTAATTAAAAATCTGAGGCATCCAAAAAATGCTACTTACATCTGTATCTTAAGGATCTTTCCCTCGAATTTTGTGCTGAAGTGTCCCTTTCCTATTTGCTTTCTCAAATGTATCCACTAAGATTGTATCGCTACAGGAAAAAATACATCCAGACAAGTCAAAAATGAAATAGGACCCAGCAGGTGAAGAATTTTTTGAAAACTCTAGAGGGGGCTCGGGCTATAGTGCAGTATAACATTCACTTAGCATATGTGAGGCCCTGTGTCCCGCCCCCAGCATCAAAAAATAAATTAGATTAAAAAATGAGAATTAACTTGTGGCATATACTGGTACAAATTTCCCAATGTTATATGTGATTTTGAGATGTATATAAATTGTACCAATAAAGAATTCAATTAAAAAAAAATAAATTAGATTAAAAATATTAAAAATGTATGACAGTACTATTAAGTACACAAGAACTCTAAAAATGAATGAGATAACAAAAACTTGTAAGTTTAACATGAAAAATTAGGAAGTAATTCGTTTCTCCTCTCTCAACAAGCAAACTCAGAAAATGAAGTCTTCCCAAAGCTGCAGAAAGGAAAGTGCCTTGGGAAATCAATTCCAGCTCCTTTATCCGCTCAGGAGTTATATCATAACAGACTTTCCAGCTAAGGCAATGGATCTGCTCCAACGAAACCAGCTGACCCAGCAAGGAGGGCTGCTTTCTCTCAGACAGAACACACGTGCCACAGGTTATTTCCTACTGCATGAGTCTTGCTGGATGGAGAATATGCGATTGGAATCCAAGATTCTTCAATTCTTGAATACTCCCTAGGTTATAAAAAGTGGCACCTATACAAATGAGACAGGACCTTACGAGTGAAATAAACAAGGGGAATAAGACATAAAAAGAAACACCACAGACCAAAATCTGTGAGTTGTAGAAATAATAAAAAACACATGGCTAGCTAGAGTTAACTCTCATGTGCCAGGCATTGATGCTTCAAA
Organism: Thryonomys swinderianus; assembly: GCA_004025085.1. NCBI lineage: Eukaryota > Metazoa > Chordata > Mammalia > Rodentia > Thryonomyidae > Thryonomys > Thryonomys swinderianus. The sequence goes on along the minus strand of PVIC010004985.1, from coordinate 47,641 downwards.
CTTACAACTTTACGAATACTGTTTCATGAAATCCTACAACTCTATGAAGCAAATGCCATTAGAAGTCCAATTTACAAATGAGGCAAAGGGTTAAGCAGCCTGCCTAAAGTTACACAGAGTGGTACATAGAAGGGCTGGGCCTTGTGCACCCAAAGCCTGGTGTTCCTCTTGATTCACATTACCATAATGTGGTAAAGGGTCTCCCTCCTTCCTTGGGAGAAGAAGGTCATCAAAGGAGATTCTGGCTCAGGGATATTCTTTCCCGGGAATCTCACCAACTACCAGCAGGGTCAGGAGCAAGCAAATAGGAAGAAACAGAGAAACAAGCAACAACTTCATCTCTCTCTCTTCCTTGATCCCAGAAGAAACAGAGTTTATAAATCAGATTTAAGACAAGTACTTGGCCTATAATCAGGAGAGTAAAAACTCACAGCATGATAAAATTTAGTCATCATTCCAAGAATTTCAATTAAAAACTTGTCTCTCTGCTCTGGTTCACCAAATATCAGAAGACACTTTTATGTGCTGTTGGTGAAAATGTAAATTTTTTTTTTTTTTTTGCTTTTGAGACAGGGTCTCGCTTTGTAGTTCAGGCTGGCCCTGAGCTCACTATGGTGCCCAGGCAAGCCGCCACGAACTCAGCAATCCTCCTGTCCCTACCTCCCGAGTGCTGGGATGACAGGCGTGAGCCACCACGCCCGGCATTGTGGTATGCGGTGTTGATTGTTGGTGGGCGTGTCTCCATGCCCAGCATTGTATGTGGTTACCAGGGATCGAACTCAGGACCTTGCGCTTGCAAGGCAGGCGCTGGAACCACTGAGCTAACCCTCCGGCCCGAAAATGTAAATTTTGATGCAATCTTTTTAGAGTACAATTTGGCAATGTTTGTCAGCATCTTAACACACATCCTAGAGCACAAGGTGCAGTGTAGCACTATCTATGACAGCCAGAGCAATGAAAGCGGATGAAACAGCACCAGGGAAGGAACTGGCTATACAGGGTTGTAGGCACATGATGGAATCTTAGGGAGGGGCAGCTTGGCACATGCTGCCATAGAATTCTCTCTATGGCACATTACTGAATTAAAAATGTTGGATACAGAACAGTATGTATACTAGCATCCCATTTCTACAAAGGTATATTTTTAACACACAAAAGTACCTATATGCATTAAACTTTTCTACACAGTTAAAAATTAATAGCTGCGGGCCGGAGGGTTAGCTCAGTGGTTCTGGCGCCTGCCTCGCAAGTGCAAGGTCCAGAGTTCTGATCCCCGGTAACCACATACAATGCTAGGTGTGGAGACTCACGCCCACCAGCAATCAATACCACATACCACAGTGCTGGGCGTGGTGGCTCATGCCTGTCATCCCAGCACTCAGGAGGCAGAGGCAGGAGGATTGCTGAGCTCGAGGCTTGCCTGGGCTACATAGTGAGCTCAGGGCCAGCCTGAACTACAAAGCAAGACCCTGTCTCAAAAAAAAAAAAAAATTAATAGCTGCTTCTGAACAGTGGGATTGGCAAAAGGGATGAAGAAAGAAAAAAATCACTTTTAAGTCCTTCTGAAGTATTTATTCATATGCAGATATGCTCTCTAGTACATCTGAAAAGAACAAAATCAATTTTTCAATTTCATAAAAATGAAAATTTGTGAGTTTAACTGTACATCTTGCTAATTTTGTACCTTGTTTCCTTCGTAGACCCAGCCCAGGCTCTTCACACCAAAAGCCACATGGTTCGCTGAGACATCTAGACAGGTGACTGGCTGGCCATAGACATAATGGAGGGTTCTGGCTGAGTCTTCGGCTTTTAGCAGGTACACCAGATCTCCAGCGGTGGCTATTGCCACAGGGTACCTTCCAGTATCTGGAACTATTTCAAGGTAATCAACCTGTTAAAGGATAAGAGTTCTTTAGAGCTACAAAGTCATCCTGAAAGTCAAAAGTATCAAATTAATGCTGGGCATGGTAGCTCACCCCTGTAATCCCACCAATCAGGAGGCAGAGGTAGGAGGAGAATTGCTGAGTTCGAGGGTAGCCTGGGTGACAAAATGAGCTCAGGGACAGCCTAAACTACAAAGAGAGACCCCATCTAAAATAATAATAATAACCAAGGGTAGGAAATTTAGCTCAGTGGTTCTGGCGGCTGCCTAGCAAGCGCAAGGTCCCTGGTTCAACCACACACAAAAATACTGGGCGGGGTGACTCACGCCCACCAGCAATCAGTACCACAGGGTTTGGTGGTTAATGCCTGTAATCCCAGCACTTAGGAGGCAGAGGCAGGAGGATTGCTGAGTTCAAGGTTTGCCTGGGCTACATAGTGAGCTCAGGGCCAACCTGAACTACAAAGTGAGACCCTGTCTCAAAAAAAAAATATGTATTAAAATTAAATTCCTCCTACACAAATATGAGAAGACTAGCACCCTAAAAGATGGACAAAGAGACTGTTTACAGGAAAGCAAACAAACAGCTCTTACTCAAATTGAGGATACTCTAGGTGAAACATAGTACACTTCTATAAAGAAAAATACAAAGTGAAAATTCACTTGAGATACTATTTTCTACCTATCATATCTGTAAAGACAAAGCTGACAATAGCCTAGGCTGGAAATGAAGCAGGGACACCTATGTTTATGGGTCCTATTATTGTTGATGGGGTTAAAATTTGGCCCAGCATCTATTAAAGGGAATCTGGGAACATTTATCAAAATGTCAAATGCACGTTATGTTTTGACCCAGCAAAGCCATGTTTAGGAATGTCCTTACAAATAAACCTACACGCATGCAAAATGACTGTGGACAAGGTTATGCAGTGTCGTACTATTCTGTCAGTGACAAGAGAGCAAGGAGAATAAAAAGGTTCTCAGTGTGCTAATGTGTGTGAAAGACAGGTCAGGAGAAGCAGATCGTGCACCTGACTTGCACATGTACAGATCTTCTAACAGCAGCTGTCTTGGGAAAATGGGTTGTAGGATGGGGTAGGAGGAGGATTTCCCATTATTATTATTTTCTTTTTTATCGAGTAAGCTATCAAACCAGGGACATTGCCCTTGCAAGGCAGGTGCTGGAATCACTGAGCTAAATCTCTGGCCCGGATTTCCCATTATTGATCTATCACTGCTTTTTTATTTTTTTGAGACAGGGTTTTGCTTTATAGTTCAGACTGGCCCTGAGCTCACTATGTAGCCCAGACAAGCTCCAAACTCACAGCAATCTTCCTGCCTCTGCCTCCTGAGTGCTGGGATTACAGGTTTGAGTCACCACACTTGGTACTGCGGTATATGGTACTGGGATTGAATTTGGCACCTTGCACTTGCAAGGCAGATGCCAGAACCACAGAGCTAAATCTCTGGCCCCCTTTTATTGCTTTTTAAATTTGAAGAATGTAGGTACAACACTGTTTTTATAAAAAGCTTTATTTTTCACAAGAAACTGGAAAAAAAAAATTCACTCAGTTCCAAATTAGCAAGACCACATTTTAACAAGTTTGTGAAAATACAAGTCCTTTGTTGCCAAAAGGCTGAAAACATCTGAGCTCTCTGCTCTCCCCTGGTTTCCATGTCAGTGGTGACCCTTGGGGCAGGAAGCCCACTGCACAGCGCTGCAGTGCTCCCGGCTGCACCACTGCTAACACTTTCTCTAATTTGTATGGCTGAGGAGCACCTTTTATTTTTATTTGCTTTTCTCTATCCACAAGTGGCACAGTTCTCCCTAGTGCAGTTTACACTGGGTCCTTGAGTAAATTATGAGAGCATTAAATGCTGAAGGTGAGGCACACCATGTAATTATGAAAATCCATGGTGTAAAAGGACACCACTGCACTGACAATATGCCAGGTGAGTTCAAAAGCCTGAATCCTGAAGACTGTCCAGAGGAGCTTGAAAGAGAGTAAACATCAGGGTGACTGTTAATCTTGGGCCCAGCCATGTGAGAGGCAGCCCAACATCCCCAGCCGCAGGTCCATCACAAAGGACAGGCACTTGAAGCTAACGCTGCAAGCCCGGGAATGCTGCCACTGCTATTCAGGGAGAGTGGGGGAGGACAAACACATCCAGCCCTGCAGGCCAGGGGGTGCCTTTTCCAGGGATGCTCAGTGCAGTCAGAGCGAGTCCTCAGCCAGGTAAGAAGTAACACACAGAAAGAGTTATAAAACATCCCTTCGACACTGGCTGCTTGCTTCCTCTCTCTGCAAAAACTCAGTTCTTATTTTCCAAAATGGACAATCTCCACCAACTGTTTAACTTCATCTTTAAGTTGGACTTTTGACAGACCAAGGGACTCGGATTGACAGTGGCTGTGCCATTTGCTGGGAGCTGTAAGCCACTTCACAAAGCTTCTAGTCTGTGCCAAGATGCTACCTTACTGCCAAGGCAGGATTTATACTTTATAAAGGGCCCGCATCTTAAGTAACCATCCCAGTTTGTATAATTATCACTGGCCTACAATGTTCTAGGCCAGAGAACATATAATATGCACTACATTGTTTCTGAGAATAGAAAGAAATAATATACGTCCACATTTTTCTAATAAAATCCCAATACAAGATGACAGCAGAAGGCAGTTTTGGGAGACTCTAAACCCAGACTGCAGAGGTTTAATCCTTAAAGAACCAAAAAGCTTGGCAAGGTCAGGCCATCAGCTCATGATTTAGTGCTAGTTTTTCTGCTCACTCTCCTATCTAATGCCAAAATCAAGTTTGTTTCAATTAAATCCAATTCAGTTAAGATAGATTTAGGCACTGCTGACCACCAAATCCATCATGCAAATACAGAGGTTCACATATACCTGAACCCTGAAATAAGCTCTATGCAAAGAATTCTCATGCCAGCTCAGCTTCATACATGACGTCCTGGAACATGGCTGCCCAATTACCACCGACTTACATCTACTTTCACCCAAGAGTTGCCCATCATTCCAGGTGAGACAATCGGGATGAAAACCACAGAATGAAAACCTTTCTTCCACATGGACTGGAACACCACCAACTGAACTCATTTTCACTTATATATTCAGCCGGAAACAATCTCAGGGGTGAGAGTCTATCATGTTAGTCTGAAAGAGGCTGAGAACCACAGTGAGAAACTCAAGCCCTGAAGTCAGCTCTGGGGTTTGCATGTTCTGTTCTGTGCAGTGCTGGGGACTGAATGCAGGCAGGGCCTCACGCATGCTAGGCAGGTGTGTGCTGAGCTACACTTCAATCCAGCACAGAGGTCTGAATCGCACCTTCTTAGCTCTGAAACCTCAAGTGAGTCAATCCACTGCTCTCAGCATCCCTTTGGCTTCTTGGTAAATGGAGAAAGCAAATCCACTTATCTCACAAGGATGTTGTGAGATTTATGGATGTAAGACTGATAAGAAGCCCCAGGTGAATGGGAGCTGCTACCGTCATTATTTGTTTATATAAGAACCAGAGATTCTAAGAATAAAAAATAAAATGATTAGACGAAGAGCTCACCAGTTTCTGAACTTCAAATTCTGCGGCTATCTGCCAGTACCCCTCTTCATTGGGGGACAACATCACAACGTCAAAAGCAGACGCAGTGGCAACAGTGGCACCTTCCCGGCTGAGAGTCATTGCCTGTATTCGCGCATCATGCTCAAAGCGATGAACAGGACTCTTTCCAGTCCTCAAGTCCCAAATATGAAGAAATCCTAGATAGGAACAATGCAGACAGCAATTTTAAATGTGCTTAATATGTATAATTATAAAATAATCGTATGACATTTTTTCAAAATTCAGTGAGAAGTGATTGTGTGTACAGACAGCAGAGTCTATAGCTGTTTGAATCCAGCTGTAGGACTTGGGAGAGTTATGCCATAGTTGTGAGACACTTTCCCCACCTAGAAACTGGAGATGACATTACCTACAGTGCAGACTGCTAGGAGGATTAGAAACCTACCATATAAAATGCCAAAGAGAGGCCATTTCTTTTTACCTTTAATTTTTATATCTTTGATAGTGCCTGCTATGAATAAAGGATATTTCATCTATCAATAATGGTAATTTCTTTAGTGCTCATCAGCATATCCTATTTCCTTATAATATCATGTTGCCCAGGATAAAGTTCATTTTTCTGTGTAATCAATCTTCCTATCTTTTCTTGCTTCGTATTTTTTCTGTAAAGTGCAAAATGCTTTGAAATTAAGTACATTCGGCACACATAAAGACTTACAAAAAAATAATATATTCAGGCCACTTTGCAAGATTTTCAAACTATTGGTAGGCTAAGTAGGTGACCAAGAACAAAAGCAGAGCTGTCCACAAGCTAAACCTTCTAATATAAAACACAGCATACTCTTCTGAGGATTATGATAAACTTAGAGGATAAGCAGATTGCAAAAGGCTCTACAACACATTCCTCTGGCGAATATTTTGGCAAATTCTTTCCATCCTGACTCAGAGTGAAAAGCTGGACTACAGAAACTGTCAGTGGCTCTACTCATTAAACAGACAGATCTCCCATTCCAACGTGTCTCCTCTTACTTAGCATGTGCCTCTTCCAAATACTCTGTACAGCATTTGTTTTGAGATATCATAACAGTAAAGAGAAAAAAATTGCTACTTGTATCAAGCTTCCAAATGTACATAAGTTCATTTGTCTTTTCTTATAAAAGGCCCCTTCTATCTTGGGAGGAGGATAAATTCATTCCATACAAGAAAGAGAAGCACTGAATGGCAGAATAAAGGATTCAGAGTCACTGGATGTGTGATGACCTGAGCTAAAATGTAGCTAGCAAAGTACAGCATGAGTGGGCTGTAGTAACAAGTACATAAAATAGCTATGGGTTGATGAGTAGCTGATGCACACCACCAAACTCACCCTGCATTCTACCAAATGTGGAAGCTATTTAACCACAGCTCATTTTAAGCACACATGGAATTTATTTATAAACACATTTTTCATTATTAATGAAGTCTTGGTTTTATTGGCATCATTTTTCCAACAGAACCAGATACAATCAAGTACCCTTTACAACAAAGTTGAGTTTCACAAAGGTATCCTAAGGAGAGTTTTTTTGAGAAAAAATATTCTTGGGCTCCATCAATTTAAGAGTTAGAGTCTAGTCTGAGTGTCCACAGCACTGTCATCTTTTTCCATTTCTGTTATAGTGTGTATAAAAGGCAGGTCTTCCGTTGCAATGGTGCCGGTGTATGCCCAGGTCTCCAACATCACTTTTGCTACACATACATTTAAGACCAGTATGTCTGCTTGGAGAACTGATCCTTTATCATGTGTAATTTCTCTCTTTAGCCCTGGGGAGAATCTTTGCTCTGAAATTCACTGCTGTTGACAAAGACACTCCAACTTTCTTTTGATTATGTACTGTGAATAGATGTACCTTTTCCCATCTTTGCATTTTGCTTTGTGTTTGTATTTAAGTAGGTTTCTTGTAGACAGCATATAGTTGGTCTTGTTTTTAACTGGGGTGTTTAGAGTATAGTTAATGAGATTACTGATTAAAATGATAGATTTAACCCAGTCTGTTCTTTGCTCCTTTTCTTTTTCATTATTTGGGTTGAATATGTGTTTATTCATTGTTACCCTCCTATGTCAGCTTAAGAGCCAAAATTCTTTGTAATTTTACCATAATGGTTGCTTTAGGACTTTGACACATATCCCTAACTACCACAGCCTACCTTCCAGTGATATTAAAATATAAAACAAAACATTAACAGAGATGTATATAAGGTCAATCACAGAGTGTAAAATCTTTAGTGTTACAGTACCATTGAGCCCTTCTCAGGTTGTGTGCTCTTGTTGTCATACTTATTTCTATGTCATCTTTCAAACTTTACAGTTTTTTTCTGCATAAACAAGCAACTATCTTGTAGTTATTTAAATAAGAAAAATCATTTTAAGTTATCTAAATCACCATTTATGCTGTCTTTCCAAGATCACTTTCAAGAACATTATAAAATCTCATTAACTTCTGCAAGCTTTGCAATTTCTTTTTTTTTTGAGACAGGGTCTTGCTTTGTAGTTCAGGCTGGCCCTCAGCTCACTATGTAGCCCAGGCAAGCCTGGAACTCAGCAATCCTCCTGTCTCTGCCTCCCGAGTGCTGGGATTACAGGCGTGAGTCACCACGCCCAGCATTGTAGTACGTGGTTACTGGGATCAAACTCAGGACCTTGTGCTTGTGATGCAGGTGCCAGAACCACTGAGCTAAATCTCCAGCCCCTGCAATTTCATTTTGAACAGTTTGGCTGAATATCTGGCCCAAGAGCACAAGGCACACAGAGGCAGAGCAGTAAACAGGAAGGAGTATTTGATTTTACACTAAGTTTATGAGTGGTCACTTTATAATTTAATATAGCTATATTGTGGCTACTTTTACCATCTCAAAACTTCAGGAACAGTGAATACCTGAATTATGAGAATGTTCTATAATTACATAACTGGCTATCATTTGTTAGTATCTTGCCTACATGGCAAAATAGTACACTCAACAAGTATTTGCTGAGCCCATTTTGTGCCAAAGCACAGTTTTAAGAATCGGAGACATTATAGTAAGATAAAATAAAAAAAGTTTCTGACTACACAGAGTTAGCACTCCAATAACATCTATGAAGCACCCCATCTGGAAGCAGATAAAAGATTTAAAGGTTAGGATCCTTGTTCACATACTGGAGGAAAACAAACCCTGGACTAAAATGTAAAACAGAACATTAGCAGAGATGTATATAAGGTCAACAGGTTAACTTTTTGTCACATTGTAACACTATTTTCAGATTCCCTAAAACAAAGGGCTAAGTCTTCAGACATTTCATGTAGAACAGAGTCCCCACTCACAGTGTGACTAGTAAGGAAGCAGTAGTTGGTGACTGTCAGAACCAAAGAAATTCACTCCTCAGGCGGACTTGGCTCCTCACATCATGCGGACTACTATAGTACTCTGTAACTTACAGAGTAGTTAGTAAGAGTGTTGTCCTCCTCCTCCTCCTATATTCCTGATGGTAGTGAATGCACAGTGCTAAATGTTACTGGACATCAGTAAAGGCTTACGGAGTGCTTGTTATGTGTTTCAGCAAAGGAACATTTAGTTGCAAACAACAAATCTCAGTGAAATTAGCTTAAATAGAAGGAAAACTAACTGGAAAGACAGGGGCTATGTCACAGAGCCCCAGGGCAGAACATGCAGCTGGAGATCGTAAGGGATCAGAACCAGAAAGACATGAGAGAAAGGAAGGCAGGACTTCTCTCATGACTGAAGCACAGGTCTTGCCTCTAATTCTCTCTATAACAGTTTCCTCCCTTTCTCTACAATCCAGCTTATCTTGTTTCTGAGTATAGCACTCATATAAGATACAGAAGTATAAGCAGAAAACTCACTTTGTTAGAGTACAAATGAATCCGACTTCCAAATGTTCTCCCAGAACAGAACTAACTCATAAGTCAAGACTCACTGCTTATGAAGACTCACTGTTTATTGTATGCTTCTATTCCAAGCATACAAAATCTGAGTGCTGGTCTATGAGGGCTCCCCATCTGTTGTCCAATCAGCTGAGGCCAAAAGATAAACTCAAATCCTATGAACCTGCCTTCCTCTGGAGTGGTGAAGGAGGGACCCCACAGCAAGGGCACGCCCTTGCCTAGTACAATCATTCTGCATATCAGGACAAAGTAAAACAAGAAAAGTCCTAGTAAAGGCTAAGAGAGGTTCTAGGCAACCTCTCGGTGAAATAAGAAGCAAGTTTTTGTCACCATTTGCTGAACCAGGCTTAAGTCTAAGAGCTGGAATGTAAGAGCCTCAATTTTCCCTACATCAGAATGGAAAATATAGCACAAGTTTCTCAAAACAAATCTGAACAGCTACATAAATGTTTAATTCTGATGTAATGCTAGGACACAATGGTACTGTTTTACTAATAAGAAATGTGAAAACAATGCAGACAAAAGAAGAAAACTGGGCCTTTCAAAAAACCTGAAAGAAAATCTGAATGTAGACAGGGGTAGGGTACACAGTCCTACCTGCTCCCTGGACGCTGGACTCTCTATTCTGATGAGCAGCAGCAGGGCTGAAGGAACTCTGAGTCCACCCTAGCCTAACAACAGTCATTAACGATGACATGAGTAACGAGGCCCGGCCTTTTGAGGAGACATAAAGCCTGCTCAGCAGCTGTGGATGGGCACCCATGCCAGTTTGCAGCATGCCCCTCCCACCTCCCAGAGGAGGCCAGCCAGAGTGTGGTAATGAAACCTCAAATAGTGGAAATGGGATCTAAATGAGTTTAAACTGATTTATGTTAGCTTTTGTAAAGATTACTCGGTATCTGGAAAGTGCTACCACTGTGAAATAATGTTGACAATCCTTAAGACCTCCACCTAATGGTACTTACACAGAATATTTATATTCCTCGTCATGGGAACAAGGGCCATAATGGATACCATTTTTGTTTTATTAGGGATGCATATTTAAATTAATCTGCTATTTGCCTAAACAATTAGCTGCTTCTGTTTGTGCGCACAAAGCCAAAATTGCAATTAGGCTTCCATCAAAAAGATAAGTCCCAACTAAAACTGTCCCAGTGGAGTCATAAGAGCTCAGGGCAGAACTTTCCAAAATTACTTTTTAGTATAATGGTAATTATGTTAATTGCTTGAAAGGTAAATAACCACTGAACTGGTTTTGGAAAACAACACAATTGGTGTTGCCCCTTCCCCCTTTGATCTATTCCATGTACCATAAAATTTTAAACCGGTTCACAGTTTAGAAAGTCATAGACTGGTCACTTCATGTCTGTAAAGTTTGTCTTGTGATCTTTGGTACCTTCTCGATTAGAACTGATTTTAGCCTGAGTTCCTGTCCTTTTGAGCTTGCCCAATAAACAACTGAAGCTTGGTTGCAGCTTCACAGTGGTTAAACAGGATCAATTATCTGCAGTCTGAGACAACGAAGCTACTTATAAAGACAGCTGCCAGTCTCAATTTCTACCATGCAAATAAATACTTCCCTGTCAGAAATTAAGGAGGAATCAAAGGAAATTCCCTAACAAGGGAAAAAGGCAATCTAACAAAAATTTAAAACATACCCAGAGCATTCACTAAATATGTACCTCTTCATTCACTACTCTATACATAAGATCGAGTTAACCGTAGGCCAGAGCCAAAGGAAGCCACAAGGCGAGAAGTTTTCCTCTCGAGAAGGAGGTGCCAAGAGGAGATTACGATGAGTGCAGACAAGGATCACAAAGAAGAGCTAACTCACGAGGGTCTTGAAAGAGAAAGGAGCTAAATGATCATTTCTCCCCTCAATATGCCAGCTCACCACAGTGCAGAGGTTGAATTCTGCTGTCTATGGCAGAAAAACAATAAGTAGGAAATACACTGGAAACTGCATTTTAAATTACCATCTGAGGTCCAGTGAAATGACTGATTAGGACTTAAGCAAAGCAGGGAACAGACATAAAATGATCAAAGCAGAAATTGAGTCAAGAGAAGAGGAAGAAAGATTAATTCTATATTTAGTAACTCTCAAGTTCAAAACAGAAAATAGAGAGCACTTGAAAATGCAGATATAGGGCCAGAGATTTAGCCCAGTGGTTCTGCTGCCTGCCTAGCAAGCGCAAGGTCCCTGGTTTGATCCCATAACCACATAAAATGATATGATATTGGGTGTGGTGACTCACGCCCACTAGCAATCAGTACCACACCTCACAATGCTGGGCATGGTGGCTCACGCCTGTCATCCCAGAACTCGGTAGGTTGAGACAGGAGGATTGCTAAGTTCCAGGCTTGCCTGGGCTACATAGTGAGCTCAGGGCCAGCCTGAACTACAAAGCAAGACCCTGTCTTAAAAAAAAAAAAAAAAAATGCACACATAGTAAATTGAAAAGGCCCAACACTACAGTAGGAAACTATGGCAATATGATCAAAAGGAAAATTTAGATTTAACAAAGTCAAAGGAAAAAAGGGTTGATGGAGAAGCCAAAGATTTTGGACCAACTCTTCTACAAGGGAAAGTACTAATACGGTAGATAATGTGAAAGAGACATCGCTATGCACACAGCCTCTGACATCAGCGATTGTTTTCCTACAATGTAACTAATGAAATAAGAATAATATGGAAGATAGCTGAAGAGCACATTAGATACTGGGAGAGGTAGAGGCTTCCACGAAAGAGACTGGGGATGCTGCATAGTGGTAGATTTAAAAAAAAAGGAGGGCATATTTTTCACTATAAACTCTTGCAATACTTGAATAATGTAACATTATTTTTTAAAAAAACTATCATGATTTGCATATATTTTGCTATAAATAATCCGATTAGTGAGTATGGTATTTTTCCATCATAATCCACATCATTTTATAATCAATGTTAAATTCTGATACTCTAAAAACTCATGGTCTCCTTGTGGCTCACTGACAGGTTAAGGTGAATTAAACTCAGAACAAGTCAGAAACATCACCCCCAGATCAGACGGGAACAAGACTTCACAGTCCAGGGCCTGGCATCCAGTAAGTCTTAGCATCCTTATTCTTTCCCTTCTTCAAAATACTGTTTATTCCTACAAGAAAAATATCTATCATCAAAAATATTTAGAAACATGTTATTTTAAAATAACAGTTACATCTATCAATGTTAAGAGATGGATGTAACAGGTCTCACTATACTATTCACTCTAATGCTGTATTTTGAAGTTTTTACAATGAAATAGTCTGTAAAACTAATATTCTGAAGGGCTATCATTAATGAGTAAACATTTCCAGCATTAAAATGTACTAATTTATGTTTTACATGTTTTCTTTCTTTTTGGATATAGCTGCTTGCCATGCTGTCCACGCTACTCTCAAACCTGCAGGCTCAAATGATTTTCCTGCCTCAGCCTCCTAAAACAGTTTCCATCTCAACTCAGATATGGGCTACCACACCGACAAATGTTATGAGTAGTCACACTGCCAACCAAGTGTCTTCTCTGATTTACAGTGAAAATTTCAGTGCTGATGATTATAGTTTTCAGAAATCCCACTCCAAATCCTCAAAAGATCTTGAAATCATCAGTTTTCTTTCAATAAAAGTAAGAAAACAGCTCAATTCAAAGTAGGGGGAAAACAAACCTATAGAAAGCCTTAATTCATGGAAAAACTGAAGTTGCTGGGGGTGGGAGGTATTGAACGCAGTACTGGATGTGTGTTGAACCCAGGTAGTGTTGTACTATATCCCCAACCCTTTTAATTTTTTAAATCTTTTTTTTTTTTTTTTTGAGACAGGGTCTCGCTTTGTAGTTCAGGCTGGCCCTCAGCTCACTATGGTGCCCAGGCAAGCCGCTGCGAACTCAGCAATCCTCCTGTCTCTGCCTCCCGCGTGCTGGGATTATAGGCGTGAGCCACCACGTCCGGCATTGTGGTATGCAGTGTTGATTGTTGGTGGGCGTGTCTCCACGCCCAGCATTATATGTGGTTCCTGGGGATCGAACTCAGGACCTTGTGCTTGCGAGGCAGGCGCCGGAACCACTGAGCTAACCCTCCGGCCCAATTTTTTAAATCGAGACACAGTCTCACTGAATTGCACAGGCTGGCCTCCTGACTGTCCTGCCTCAGCCTCTAGTTCTGAGATTACAAGTATGCAACCTTGTACCTAGCTAGCTAGGAGTTCTTACCATAAATATTGACATCTATGTATGCTATAAATCCCACAATATGTTGGTATTATTTCTGTATTAGACAGTCAAAATATTTTTAAGAGAATGTCTTTCCATTTACTTACATGTTTATCATTCTTGTTTCTGTGTTCTTTTGTATAGATCCAAACTCCTATTAGTTATCAATTTCTTTCTAACAGACTTCCGTAAGCACTTCTTGCGGTATAAGTCCCTGTTAATGATGATTTTTAGCTTTGCTGATCTGAAGAATGTGTGCTGCTGTCCCCTCAAGTCCCTGAAGCTCTGGTGTTTTCCTCCAGTGTTTGCTTACTTTCAGGCAGGGTCTACTTCTTCATCTTCAAATTCACTGATCTTATCTTCCATGTTCTCTAACCCACTGATTCCATCTAGTTTACTTTCATTTCAGAAATTACATCTTCCTTCTTTAGAAGTTCCACATGGGACTTTTTAAAATATCCATCTTTCTGCATCATGGTTATGTTCTCCCACTCTCTTTTGAAGTTACACAGTCTCTTTATAATAGCAGTGTTAACATTCTCATCTATTAGTAATTTGTCACTTTTGGGTCTCTTTCTGTTGATAGATTCTCCTTAGCCTGGGTTATAGTTTCCTGGTTCTTTGTATGCTTCATTAGATGACATGCATTGTGAATTTTACATTGTTAGTTGTTGAGTTCTGTTGTACTCCACTAAGCATTGTTGGCTTTTGTTCTAATGCAAAATTAAGACACCTAAAGCCAGAAATTTGGATTTATTTGGACTTTGGATTTTTTTCCCAACCTTTTCAAAGAAAGATCCTGGGTAGCTTTTAGTCTACAGCTAATTCAGTCCTACTACTAAAAACGCGTGACTCTTCTGAGGATTCCACCCAACAATCTTACAAGGTCTTTCACTCTCCATAGTGAAGATGTTAACTACTCCCAGCTCTACCAAGAACTGTTGGACTCTTTCAGGATTTCTTCTCATGCACGTACAGACTAATGTGCAGCCACAGGTGGAGGATCCTCAGCAGATCTCTGGTGTTTCCCTCTGTGTAACTCCATCCTCCTCACCTGCAGGCCCACAGATTCTGTCCACCTTAGTGTCCCTGAATGCTTTTGGCATCTCTTCCACTCAGTGAACCCCTAGACTCTATTCAGTTTCCGGAGGTTTTTCCAGTTAAGTCCTCTTTCTCCTAGGGATCACAATGTCTTAAAATTATGGTTTAATCCATTTCCTACTTAAAAAAAAAAAGTACATCTCACTGCCAGTGTTTACTTAATTTGCAGCTATCAAGAATTAATATATTTTATAAATGGAAACACCACTATTAAAACAGAATACTATAAACAGAATAAAGTCTTTCATTTCCAAGATAATTTACTAGAACAATGCCAAAAAATAACAGTAAGAGCAAGATTTCATGGCAAACTTTGCAAGTTAAGACTACAGTTGGCAAGTTATCAGATTAAACACTGCAGCTCCAAGTGTGACCTGTGAGTATTCTGGGAGAAATGGGTTTATTTGTCCAATTTTCCAACTGTTTGAAGCAGAAGGTTAAATCCAATTCTTGTTTATCTCATTTTGATCAGAAACTTTTTTTGAACTTTTTATTTTTGAACAATTTCAAAATAACAGGGAAGCTGCAAAAAGTCTTCTAAATACTCATTATCCGGACCCCACTGTCCACTGCCCCAGAGCTGTCCTTTACTGAGAAAGGATCGCAGCCAGGAGGATACACTGGACCCTGTTACCTCTCTCATCTTTAAACTATTTATTGAATTCTCCCTGTCATCTGTGACCGTAACAGCTCACAATTATGGATCACCCCTCAATCTGAGTCTGCTCCATGTTCCCTCGTGATTCTGCCAGGTTGTGCATCTTTGGCTGGGGTACTTTTGTACTGTCTTCCCTGCATCCTATCACACAGTACAGGATGTTGACTTGCACCATTAATTATGATGTTAAATTTAATCACTTTACTAAGATGTTATCTGCTGAAATTCAACTGCTAGGTTACTTTCTTCTCCCTTTCACTAAGTGTTTTGTGAGGATATTGTTTGAGATGATGTTAAAATCCCAAGCTTCATCTCATTTTTACATACTAGTTGAACGTTTTTCTGATTCAATTTTTATACTGATGGTTATCAATCAGTGATTTTCTAATGCCATCATTCTATAGTAAGTGACATTCTACCTTAAAGAATTTTTCTCTTTTTATCTGTGTATACTTACATATTCCTATCTTATTCAGTGGATTATAATCTGTTGCTACGAACACTTCCTTATTTCCTGGCACAGATGTTCTAGGCTTATTTTGTTCTTTCCCTGCCCTGGCCATTTCTCCAAGGAGCTTTCAGACAGAGTAATATTTTTAAGACTTGGACATTAGCTACTGGGCTATTCCTGCACTTTTTCAGAAAACAAAGCGAGGACATACATGAACACACACCCCTCTTCCTATTTACTTCTCTAACCATACTGAAAACAGTATGGGTTCCACACTGATATCTCCTATTCTAGTCTAGCCCAGAGGGTTCACTCTGGCCCTTCTCCTTCCACGCATGTACCTTCCTTCTCCAGTAGAGAGAAAGCTGGCACCCTGTGTCTACAGCACACTTGTCAGCTCAATCTCTATGGCGCCATCTTTCCTAACCAACCACGCTGTTGCTTTATGCAGACTTCTTCCCTTCTGGTGTTTAACCTGGCCTGCTGGGGCTTCCTCCCCACTCTACTGCGGCCTGCCAAATGGAATTCTGACTAAAAAGGCACACACACAAACTATTTTGCTCTTAAAACAAAAATACAATCATTCCACAAATATACTTATTTCTGTTTTGATAAAACCCAAGGTTTTAGAATGCAATAAATGGAGCAACCAAAATTCCAAGCGATAAGGGGAAATTAAATTCTCACACTTAAAATATCACTTATTTTCCTTGGAAAAATCAAATTCATGCTCAGTTGTCACTACGTACATTTAAGAGCATGGAAATTTAATTTCTCTAGTCTAAACTATCTCCCAAAGAGCTACTTTGTGGTATTTATTGCTCCTTCAGTTTTTTTTCTTTTTTTTTTTACTCCAGTTTTAACCTCAACTGTATTAAGGACAGTTACTTCGAATTTACACATCATATTGTATATTACTAAGTTTTCAGTAAAACCATCCCCATTAGCCAAATAATTAACATTAAATTTCTTGACCTACATTTAAAATGCCCCCTTCTCTACAAGAGAAAAACGGATGCAAATCATTTTTACTAGCAACTTCAAAACTTAAGTTATCCAAGAAATTAAATATCATCTCTTCCATGCCTAACAGTGTTTCTTAAGGCTCATAACTTGCACACACCCCTAAAAATTCATCTGTGGATCCCACAGCATAAAAAACGCAACACGAGGTCAACATAGGCATGCAGGTGATTGATCAGCCTGTGAGATCCTGAGGCACAATATGCAAATCCACATACTGAGATTCCACAGCCTTGTTTGGTCACAGGGTCCAAAGATCTAGATTTTTTTAATTAGATGATCATAAATATAAATACACACATTTTTAATTTTTTCATAGAGACATTATAACCCCTTCAAGATTGTCTCTGTGAAGTACTATTAGAGCAACACTGTTTTCATTATTGTTATAATAAATATTCAGTCAAAACATACATAAGTAAGTATTATATAATCTTAAGTTCTTCTTACTTAATAGAAAAACCTGTACTGCTTTAGCCAGCACTGTACCCTATCACATCATACAGCCTCTGTGGCATATACATAAGACAAAATCTAACACCCCAGAACACGCTGGGGGAGTCACTTTAAAGTTCAATTCCTGAGAAATACACCCAAACCTCTCAGCTCATGATTCTGCACTTACTTTTTAAAATTCTCCTCATTCCTGTTAAATTTGTTTAAATATATAAACATACCCTCTTTCATCAAAGGACTGTTTCTGGTATCGGGAGGAATACCAGAAAGTTGTCTCACATTGTACTACATCCCAACTGTTTGAATAAGAATAATCCTGCACCTACAGACAAGCCAGAACTGATTAGTGCAACTTCAAGAAAAATGACCAGCAAAGGCCTTGAAGCAAAACTCCAAAATCCATGGTCAGTCAGCCCAATCCTAGGCATCTCCCAACCAAGCCGTGAGCATGTTAACAATCCACTTCTAAGACGAGGGAAAACTGTCTTCAACTGTCATCAACCATCAAGAGATATACGCAAAATCACTGAAGAACTGATTAGGAAAGCTCTAGATGTTCCAAATCTCCAGAGCTAATTAAACACTGTCCTACTGGCTACTGCTAAAAAGAAGCTTGGAAGGACTCACTCCTACCCATTGTTAATATGTCAGTAAGTGAGAAATCACCGTCACTTGGGCCCAGGGCAGACTCAGCCCCAGACAATGGGGCCTGTGTGTGTTCAAACAATTGCACCCCAAGTGCTGTGGCAGTGGCTAAGCCACCTTCTCTTACTCCATGGTACCACAGACAGACTGCTGGCTGCCTACCGAGGTCCCACATGCTAATACTCACTGGGCCTCATCTCTCCTCTTTCCACTTAAGCTGACAAACGAGAACTTCGTTGCACCTAAGAAGTATATAATCCCATTTCTCACTAGAGAGTAAGTTTTCAAGACAAACTGAACAGGGAGTGGGTTTGCAGCACATTGCCATTCCCTAATGCCGTGGCTCGAGGCCAAAGGCAGGCAAGCATGGAGCAGATGGAGTCCTGGCAAGGTCTCCGCTGTCCCTGCATTAGCAGCATCTGCTCATTACTCAGAACCTTCGCCTGCTTTATCTAATGCTCCAGGAAAAGCATTTTGATTTGATTCATTTCGGTATGGTAACGTGCAACACAATTAGTGGTAAAATCAAACTGGAGGACAGCCAATGCTGACAATCGGAAACAAGGCAGAAGAAATATGAGGCCAGTGGGTTGGAATTCAAAAAATCACAACTGTGGATCACCTTGCCAAATCTCAACACCCCAGGTGCATGTACAGTGCTCCTACAGGGCAAGGAGGTGTAAAGAGACACAGGGATGCCTGACTTTCTCCCGAAGCGTGTCCGTCTCCCTTCTGGGTAGCTTCCTTCTATGTGGAGTAGAATGTGGCATAGACCACCAAGGGGTATCAATGGCTACAGAGCTTCAGTCTGGCACAACCAGAGCTAGAGTTCATTAACTCCTGTTATGATCTGCTCCTTTTCTATGGGGCACACTCACAAAATTTATTATTAGCAGACCACACAAGGTAGATTTCTCTCTTGCCACATTTTTGCCTAAGAAGTGCCAGTTTGCTGCTCCTGGAAAGGAGCAATAAAAAGGAATGTGCGTTTCATTATTCAAATTTGTCTTTGCCCAGAACTAGCTATTCATGAATATATTGATATAAATATCATAATGTCAATCTGCTAAACTGAAGTGAAACCAAAGACAATGCCACCTGAGGTCTGGGAGGAAAATGGGAAGTTGTTTATCTCAGAAATAGTAATGACCAGGACCAGACTGGAAAGACAAGCTCAGCATGAAAGAGGAGCAAGAGAGCGTTTATATAAGAGAAATGACCTTCACACCAAAGTGAACTTAACACAAATGACAGATTTCAAAGTAAACACTGCATCCTGGGAAGTGCTATGGAGTTTACCTAACCTTAGAGCATCAAGAGAAACCTGAAAAGGATGAGACTGTATACCAGTGACAGACAGAACAACTGAAACAGAACACAAAGTCTAAAACCAGATCCAAACCCAGCCATTTCTGTCTGCGAGCTCATCAACGGAGCACCACCCACCAGCAAAAGAAAGAGGGGGCTCCACTAATCAACTGTGGCAATGGGCTCACACTCATGATGTCACACATGCTAGGCAAGCACTCCACCACTAAGCCATTTTACTTATTTTTTAATTCTTTATTGGTAATTTTATATACAGCTCACAATCACACACAACATTGGGGAATTTGTACCAGTATATGACACAAGTTAATTCTCATTTTTACCCATGTCCCTACCCAACCACAACCCCCCACCCCTTATATACATGCTCTTTCATTTTCTTTCCGAATCACATTTATTCTTTACCCTCATTATGTTCCCACACCAAATTCCCTTTGGATATTTCCTATTGTACAAAAATTATCATACATTCTAGAACTCATTTACATCTACAGGTTCTCATACCAAAGAGAAGATACGGCATTTGCGTATCTGTGATTTACTTATTTCACTTATTAGTGTGTCCTCTAGGTGTATCCATTTGCACATGAATGAATGAAACTTATCACTCTTTAAGCCATTTTATTTTATTTTAGAGACAGCATCTCACTAAATTGCTCAGGCTAGATTTGAACTTGTGATCCTCCTCCATCAGTCTCCCAAGTAGCAAGGTGTGTCACCATCCCTGATTCAGACAAGATTGGGCACATTTGGGGTGGTATGGCCATACACTCTCCATCCCTGATTCAAATCAGTTTTCTGACATGATAGAGAAAAGATATATTTGGGCCCATATATTTTTACTAATCCAAGATGACCTCTTGTCCATCAAGATTTAAATATAAAAAAGTAACAGAAGAAAAATAAATAGCTATAAGTGGCAGATAAGGCATGTGTAAAGATTCTGTCATTCTCACACTAAGAGAAAAATAAATTAAAACTAGAGGCTATGAAATTGATGAATATCCAGAAGTAGAAGTACAAACAAGCATAATCCTATTTGCATTCAGTTTCTGTTCCAGAAATCCCTATAGGAAACTGCTCTCCCCCACACCCAAATGAAATGTCATCTATACAAAGCTCTCACTCCAACACTATAATAGCAAATGATTAACTCTAAGGAGGGCACGTTCCTGTGACGGCGAACAAAGTAGTTATGTAATGAAATACTGCTTTCTGTTAAAAGAAAAAAGTGGGGGAAAATAAGAATAGATATTTACATTTACTTGAATTGCAATGCCAAAATATTGGAAGGATATATAAAGAAGTAAAAAAAAATATGGTTACTTTAGAATAAACTGGGCAAAAGTAGATGAAAGCAAGATTTCTCAAAGTATAATTGCTCTTGTCATTTTGAAATTATTAATTGCAAAATAAACTCATTAGTTAAGAACTGAAATCATATATACAAAAAGCTGCCTTCTAGAAAAACCATAAAAGCCATTGAAGAATAAGTGACAAAAATGCATGTGAAATACATAGGACCAGGGTTATTTTCCCAGTCTTTTCCTTTCAATCAGGAAAAGAATCACCAGGAAGAAAAATGGGAGAAAGACAGAAGTAATTTACACACAAAGAAATACATGCAACTCAAAACACAAAAAAGATGTTCACATGTATTTTTAATTAACAAAAGTAAACAAAAGAACAAGAAAATACATTTTTTCCTATCAGACGTGTGAGGAAATGGTTACTCTTGTATACTACTGTTGAGACTATGAACTGGCAAAACCCTCCTGCGGTCAGCTTGGCAGTATTTATCCAAACAAACATCCACACCCTTTCACATTCAGTGACCAGCCGGTGCCCCGTGCACACCTGTGAGCAAGTTTATCATGACACTCATTCAAAGGTGCTACTGCTTACAGCACTGCTTTAATGACAAACACAAGCAGCTCATATATGCACCAACAGTGACCCTGGGGCACGGCCACATTTTGCAATACTACTTGGACACTGAGAAAAGTATGAACAGGAAACACTAAGATACGCCACTAGTGAAGAAAACAAGGTACAGGGAAGCACCATATAAAGACAGAGCAGGTGAAAGGGCTTCCACGTGAGAAGATAGGAAGCAAATGCTTTAAACTTCTTTGACATAGTTTCTATTTTGGGTGTTTCAATTTAAGTATGAAATTTTTTAATCTAAGTATTTGAGTCGGGACAATCATTTGCTAAGAAAGTATTTTCTCACATATCGACACTGTCACTGATGTTTCTGTGCACAAACAGGTATAAGATAGATGAAGACAGTTATAACCAACAACATAAGACCAGAGTGTTCATGTAACTCAGTGGCAGAGTGAGTCCTTACCACACACTATGACCTGGGTTTCACCCCCAGTAACAAATGTGGGTACAAATAAGTGGGGTACACATTTCTACAAGAGCCTCTTGTGTTTGGTAGTATAAGAAGAATACTACAGCTATAGCACAGCTTGAGAGATCCCATCAGTTCCTGATTCACCACCAACTCCAACCGCAAATTTACCTGCCTTCCTTCCCACGTAGGTGCACATGTATGTATGTGTCTGGTGGGAGGAAGCTACTAGAAAACTTTAGAGCTATGTGATTCTGACTTAAAAGTAACACAACTGTTACACAGGTGTTTTGGGGGGGACAACTTCGTGTTCAGGCTTCTCTTATGCTAGTTATCCATATCCCAAAACATACATGAAATATTAATAACTACATCAAAGAAGCAGCTTTATTCTATAGGCTGAAAGACAGTAAGTATAAATGGTAAGTAACGTCAAACCAAGGAGAGAGAGTTCATGCTGCTGAAGTAATGAATTAAAAACATTCAAACCAGGCATGGTAGCTCACGCCTGTAATCCCAGCACTCGGGAGGCAGAGCCAGGAGGATTGCTGAGTTCGAGGCTTGCCTGGGCTACATAGTGAGCTGAGGGCCAGCCTGAACTACAAAGCGAGGCCCTGTCTCAAAAAAAAAAAAAAAAATTTAAGATTTCAGCTCTCATTTATATTTTTACTTGGCATACGATTCCCTATTAGCCACTTCAGATTTGTCCTGCTGAGCCGACTGTTAGCCAACTCTGCAGTGCGGCATCTGTGCCACAACATTCGGAAATACGCTGTGGTCTGACTGTTCAAGCAAGTAGGACAACAAAGCTTCTGGAGAGTCAGACTTCCCAACATAAGGGAAGTTTAGCAGCATGGCCGGGAGGCGTACAGGGCGGCACAGCCATTGAAATTATTATTCCTATTGGCTATAAACTGTCACCTGTCTCATTACTTCTGTGAAGCTGACTTTAAACTATTCCTCACCTAGTTCTGTAAACCCCAGTTGCTCACACACAGAAGGAATTCTCTCAGTGCCACAGGAAGAACATACGTATGGTATCTAAGTGCCAGGCATTGACTTTTCTCCTTCTATATTAGTTATAAATCACCTACATCTATCCTATTATCACTATTCCACTTGGACAGAGCAGAGTCTGAAGGAAAATTAGGCCAAGTATATTAAATATTTTACACCAAACAAGTTATTTGCTTAAGATGGTTTGGCCAGCCTTGTCACATCTGGCACTAATACCCAGCCTGACAGTTCCAGTAGGAATTAAACACCGGTTTTCATGGGTACCATGTTCCAATGCCTTCGAATGCACTGAGGGTTACTGGCCAACTTCTTCACATAAAGGCAGGAATGTGTGTGTGTGAACATGTGTCTGTGCCCACGTGTACGTATGGAGGGATTACAGGGGAGAACCGGCCACAGCTGCTTAATCTCTGTAAAGCTTTTTTTTTTTTCTTAATAGGGAGGAGGGCTGCAGTTACTTACCATCCTCATAAGCTGCAACCGCCAGCGAGCTGTTTATCCTCACAAAGGAGACGTATGGCTGCATTCCAGGCTCATCCTCCTCATGCTCGGATTCCAGGAAGGGGGCCACATAGTCCCAGGTGCGAGTGTCCCACACCCGCACGTCCCCTGATGTATATCTGGAAAAGAAGGACACACTTGGTTCCAAAAAGGGACTGAAGAGAAAACGAGGAGGGCCCGGAAACAATAAAGTGTGATCCAGGGGAGGAACTACCCCTGTGGCACTGCTCGGATGAGTGACTCCAAAAGGAGAAGATGTCAACGGGATACCACAAGGCTCTGAACACAGTTCATATTCTCTTAGCACAACTGTTACAATTTCAAACAAGAAAATTATAACAAGAAATTGAGCATCAAAATCTCCTTGCTTCCCTTTTACACTGTTAAAACCAATCTGTTACCTTAAGTTCTCTCACTAAAGAGCTTACTAACAACAATGTGTTTGAGCAACAGCATTCACACACAACCACCACATGGAGGACAGAGATGTGCTGCTGGGATCTTGAGAACTGACGTCTTACCGGCGCAAGCTTTCTAATACCTCATCTGGGCATGAGATCTGACTGATTAAAGTTCCTAAAGACTAACTGATTTGCTGAAACAATTGAATCTTGCCTTCAACAGCCAGACAGTTCTGCCTTCTCCTGAAAAGCACCTGCCGAAATGCATGGCACTCTGGTTCTACCCACTTAGAAAACAGGAGGATTCATTCTGCCCTATGACTGGCCCTCCCACAAATGACTCTCCATCAAAGCCAGGTGAGGCCCCAGGATAACAGCATGGCCAGATGATGAGGTGGGTGCTGCTCACCACTGAGGTACTCTGTCTGCTACAAAGGGTTGATTTCCCCACGTAAAGCAACTGGAGGGGAGGAGGTCTGGTGAGGAGACCACACCACAGAGGAGGGCAGGTGCTTCTGAGGAGGTTCCACAGCATTCCTGAGAACCCAGCCACGATTCCCTCAGTGTTTCACACAGAAGTGAGCAAGGTAAGCTCTGAGAACTATGTAATCACTCAACTCTTTGACATAATACATGTATGAAGCACTACAGGAGATCAAGCTCAATTGAGATTTCTTAACAAAGAAACTAAAAATATTCCAGTTCAGGAGGGCTTTGTTTATCAGCGGTAGCAGCATCACCCCCAGTGATGATCTCCAGTCCCTGCATGCCCTGTACCACCCGGAGGCCATCCTGTCACACCTGTTCCCAAGTGTGGAGAGCTCAGCTTTCCACTGCAGGATGGGGCCCGGAGGGCACCCGTGCACACAGAGTCACCAGGAGAGACGTGCTGTCTAAGAGCACTGCGGGACTATGACCACCATCCTGTGAACACAATGCTCGCGGCCCCGGCCCCGTAGATCTGGTAACGCACAGGCAGGCATAGACATTGATATGGCCCTGGCCCCAGCTCTGGGGGAAGTGATCTGAATCGCCCTTTTTAGTGAAAAGGAAGCCCATACAAGAACATTTACTCTAGTCTGCCATACCAAACTATCAGGCTCAACATGACATGCCAAAAAGGACTCAAGTTGTCCTCTGGAGCAAGACCATTTGCTTAGCTACAAAGACGCTGCATGTTTGAATTCCTAGACTATATGACTAGATTTGTAAGGTTAAATTCTAAGTGCAAGGAACTAGTTTATTCAGAAAAGAAAGTCAAAACATACTGTCTTTCAGAAAGATAAGTAAATGAAAGAAAGAGAAAGAGGGAATTTAAGTCAGAGAGCTAAAGGATGTGGAAAAGGAAAGCACACAGCCAGGATATATGTTTGGTTTCTTACAAACTTGCACTAGTCCACACATGTGACTTTCTGCTGCTATTCTCTGTGCTGTCCCCTCAGGGCCACTGTAGAAGGGGTGGCTGTGGAGGTCAGACATTTTGGTTGTTCAAGATCCAGCCCCAGAATCTCTTTACACGAAGAGATCTGCGGCCAAGTAACAACAACACCCACAAAACAGAGGAAAATGCTTAAACTCCTGAACCAGACAGAAATGAACTGAGAGAAAGAAGCTACCAGTAACTTTTCATTTAAGAAGAGGAGGAGAGAGGAGGGCAGGGATTTCAGAGAACAATGCTTTTTTTTTTTTTTTTTTGGACACAGGATCTTGCTTTGTAGTTCAGGCTGGCCCTGAGCTTGCTATGTAGCCCAGGCAAGCCTCGAACTCAGCAATCCTCCTGCCTCTGCCTCCCAAGTGCTGGGATTACATGTGTGAGACAATGCACTCGGTATTGTTGTATGTGGTTAGCCAGAACCACTGAGCTAAATCTCTGGCCAACCAGTGCTCTCTCAATACATTCCCACTGGCTTGAACCACCACTGGGCTGCATGGGACAGTCATACAAGAACCATCGGTGGCTCAGAGCAGCCCCGCAGCAAGACATATGAATTACGAACTCACTGTGAACACGGCAGTACCTAAAAGTTGACTGATGAGCCTTTTCTTCCCTAAAGGAAGTTGTCCCAGTCACACTGCAAGCCCACACATCTAAAATGAACACATGTGCTACTCCAGAAGCTTCAGCTCAATGCCACGCTAGCCTGTTCATAACGCCCTTGCTTTTGTCAGTGGTACTGCCAGTCCCAGGTCACTGGTACAAAAAGAGAAGAGCCCTCTGAAACCTTCTTTGCCACCACACACCGCCGCGGAGCTCTGCTTTCCTCATCCCCATAGATCCTGCCTGCGGTTAACTCCCCCAACGCTCCCGCCAGCAGAGGAATCCTCCTGCTTCTGAACACCCCACCTGTAATCAGTCCTGCATACGTCCTGCCCAGACGTGTCAGAGTTGGAGCTATTCTTCTGGAAACACGGCCTTTCTTCCTTACTTCTGCGCTAGACCATGTACCCATTGTAAGCCACCTTGCTAGCAGCTTGGACATTTCTCTTCCACCAATTCTGTGATGCTTACTGAACTGTTCCTCTCCCTACTTACACACATGCAGCGGGGGGTCAGGGGGTAGGTCCAGCACAGGCTGTGCACCTAAGGACTAGAAGAGTCCGAGAGAGCCTTCTGTGAAGTACCCTCTCTGCCTGCTTGACTGAATGAAGCGCTAATTACAGTCCTACCCCAGATCCTGCTTTAGAGCCTCAGTAAAGTCATCCACCTGCCTGGAGTGTCTGCCCTCCTTGCAACCCAGCCCCAGTGGCTCCCTCTGGGCAGCACAGTAGTCACCAATACTCAAGAACACCTGATCAGCTAAATCTGACCGAAAGCAGGGCTAGTCATGGGTGGTTTCCATATGTGTGCAGCTGACTGAGGCCCACTGACCTAGTCCAATCCAACCACCCTTGAGGTCTAGCCCAGGCCTCCTGTCCTCCACGAAGCCCTCTCTGACTCTACGACACCCTGTATCTGAAGAAACAGCATGTGCCCCATCATGCCCCATCACAGGGCCATAGCCTCTGTCATAGTCAGTACTAAAAATTAAACAGTGGCTGGAAAGGGATCTCCATAGGCAACGACCTAACTGGCTGGAAACACACCTCTGTTTCCACTGCCAGTCTTCTGTAGCTAATGACTAAATGCACAGTGATACGCAATGGACTTCTGGCATCTATTTCCAAAATGATTAAAATACAGCCTGAGTTCAACGTCCACCACTAAAAAATAATTACCTATGACTCAAGATACTCTGATTTCATAAATATGAAAATTTCCATAGATATCCATTTAAATTCACTCCAATCTTTGAGCCCCAAGAGCCTAAGAATCCCATGAATGTTTTGCTGTAATGTGGGCTGAGGGCACAGCTCTCAGTCTGAAGGCCTTGGGTAATTCCCAGTACAGTACAGTACAGGAGGAAAAAAAAAAGACCCAGATATGTAAAATACAAATACCTCCTTGATCGAAGGGATCAGAGAACTTTTTACTTCAGCAGGTGTTCATGTTGACTGGACAGCAGGCTCTGAAGCCTCACACAACAGGAACTGAAGTCAGACTTGTGCTTATGAACGCACACTGAAGAAACCGACATCTTCCTAACTGTAGAACACTGGTCAGGGGAACAGGGACCTGAACCAAACCCTAAATGGGGTCTGAAAGCCTCAACAAGGCTGGCTGGGATAAGCAAGAACCAATACCGAACACAGATGGGAAAAAGTGCTGATTCTTCTCCCGAACTCCAGGCGTCCTTATTGTTGCTTAACGACAACTATACTCAACCAATTAAGACACCAGGATGACAGATGCATTGTCAGCCTCTGGACCCCAATGTTGATGGCTCTCTAATTAGTGTCTGTGCAAAATTCAACTACAACTAATACATTAGCTGAGGAAGGAACACTAAAGGAAAACCAAAGAAAGCAGCTTTCCAGAGGAATACGGACGTCCCCAGCCATGGCACAGACTACTAACAGGGTGAAGCTGTGTGCTTTCCCAATCTTTTTATGCTTGGCAAGGGTGAGTTTACCACTAAATAAATAGGTCAGAGACCACAGCTGATTTCTCATTGAAGAATGGTAACAGCCTCTCCTAGGCTCAGTGTGCCAGAGCAATTGCCAATTTAAAATGATTAACCACCAAAGAGCTCTCATCAACTAGTAGGCTTCCAGGAAATAAACTATATTTGGATTAAGAGGTCAAAAGAAAAAGAAGAAATTCTAGCTCAGTGGTTCCGGCACCTGTCTCACAAGCACAAGGTCCTGAGTTTGATCCCGGTAACCACATACAATGCTGGGTGTGATGACTCACGCCCACCAGCAATCAATAACACATACCACAGTGCCGGGCGTGGTGGCTCATGCCTGTAATCCCAGCACTTGGGAGGCAGAGACAGGAAGATTGCTGAGTTCAAGGCTTGCCTGGGCTACATAGTGAGCTCAGGGCCAGCCTGAACTATACAATGCAAGACCCTGTTGCAAAAAAAAAAAAAAAGAGAGAGAAGAAACTCTAGGTAGCTAAAAACAACCTTTAACCTTTCTTCTTGCATAAATATCTAGCAGGGGTTCCATTTTGCTTCCAGGTGTCAGCCCTTATTTGGTAAAAAAAAAAAAAAAAAATTTATTCAAGACTTTAAAAAAGCCTGGGAGACTGTTTTAAGAATACTGAGGAGTAAGGTTAAGTGACTTACAGAGCTCACAAGGACCATTTTAGTAGGAGACTTATGGTCAAAATGTAGTCCAGGTTTTTCTCAATTTGTTGCTCAGCCAATATGCCACTGTGCCTCCTCAGTTGACAGTGACTTTAAACAAATACCGCTTTTAAGAACCTTCTCCATTTAAGTGCAATATAAAGAATTTATTGTTTTCAATACTGTGATGCAAGCTTATGGGACACAGCCCTTCACCCTATCAATTCTACTGCAGTATTTCAACTGGTAGGTGAAAAGCCAGCAACAAAACCTCCCTAAGCTAGTAACACACCTGTCTCCCAGGTGCATGATAGGACACACTGAATGACAAATCCTCACACTCCATGGGATACTTGCACAGACACCCCCATTCTATTCTGATCGGGCACCTACCGTAGACTCAGACCAGGAACACCATGGGGTTTCTTTTGTGTGTTAAATCCAAAAAATTGATACTGGCTTCCTAGAGCCCTGTGTTAAAGATGCTGAAGGCACATTCCACGCATCTCACCAGCAAAACAACTGCTCTGGTAGATTACTAATTCCCATGGTTGGTTTGGTAGAGAGGAAGGAAGGGCAGCCTCCACTTGGCCAAACCCTGGTCATCCTTCTAGACTCAGCAAGTCACTTTGCAGGAGGAAGCTGGCCTCTTGCTGCACCTTAAGAGCTGCATCTCTGCTGCCTGTTATGTGCCATGTTCTTCCCCACCCAGAAATCTGAGCAACTAGACAGAGGCCTTCACTGTGCTGGGCCCACATTCCAAGAAACGTTTATGCCCTTAACTTGGAGAGGTTTTAAGAACTAGTCACGAGCTCCATACTTCTTTCAGTTATTCCAGAGCTAACAAATCAATAACAGCAAGAGTATTTACTATTTTCTATGAAACATGACTGTGTTGTATTATGCAATTAACAAAATGAACTCAGTCCCACAGTGCAGAGCCGTTCTGTGGAAATGCACTACAGCAAACATCAAGTGGAGCTTAAGACGCATCAATTGAAAAATAATGAACATCTTAATGGACCTTATGAGATACATGCAGTACACACTTAAAACTGCTTTCCATACATCTTGGTTAATCACAATCAATAGTGTCAGAGTCGATGATGATTATGCAGAGTTATTATAGCTGTGGCCCTTCCCATTATTCCTTGGAGAAGCAGAGATGGATAAATGCAGTCACAGGTTCACCAGTATTTATTAAGGATACTCTGGACCTCCTTCATGAAAAATATAATAAAAGTAATGTCCTCCTCAAGTCACTTATCAATACCTTACCTCAGACTTATTTACTAGAAGAGTACGTATACCTCACAACAGAAATATAAATAAGTTTAAAAGTCTCTTTATAAAGAAGTCCCTAATGGGTAATGATCAAATTCCTTATTGGAAACAGTCCGATGTCATAGTACACACCAGCATAAAATCTATACGAAACAAGGTTGAAAGGAAAACTGTCAAGAAAAGAAGTCTGCTGAAAAGGAGAAAGCATGTCCAGAGGTAAGGATAAATACAAGCGACATTTATCTAACATGACTTTTCCAATCTGTATTTACAAAGCACCTGTTATCTCAAGAGCTTTAGAGCAATCCAATCCATTGCCATTACCCATTTTTTATACATTCACATGAAACTAGCTGAGTATTAGGAATATCATCATTGGGGACTTCAGTTCCTAAATCACAAATATTTTAAATTCAGGGTAGATACATTTGGTTCTGCCACGGTATGTGGTCAATATAGAGGTACATTTTTTTTTTAAAGACAGGGTCTTGCTTTGTAGTTCAGGCTGGCCCTGAGCTCAGTATGTAGCCCAGGCAAGCCTCAAACTCAGCAATCCTCCTGTCTCTGCCTCCCGAGTGCTGGGATGACAGGCATGAGCCACCACACCCAGCAAGAGGTACATTTTTAATTACTGGGAAAAATGGACCTAAAAGATGACAAAAATCAAGGCTTTTCAAGTTACCTAGGTGACTGGGTTTTAACTGGTTTGTTTCGTTTTGTTTTTGAGATGGGGTCCTGCTTTATAGTTCAGGCTGGTCCTGAGCTCACTATGTAGCCCATGCAAGCCTCAAACTCAACAATCCTCCTGCCTGTCTCCCAAGTGCTGGGATGACAGGCCTGAGCCACCACACCCAGCTGGTTGATAATCTTCATAGCAGTCATTTTTCTGGAGTGAGATGGAATCTCAGAATTCTTTTAATTTGCATTTCATGAAGGATCAATAATGGTAAAATTTTTTTCATATATTTGCCATTTCTAATTCTTCATCTGAGACATAACTTTTCACTTCAGGTGCCCATTTTAGGTCTTTAAATCTAGGGGGATCTGATTTTTTTTAGTTCTTTATATATTTTAGGTATTAGTTCATCTGATGAACAGCTGGTAAAAAAATTTTTCCCATACCAAGCTTCATTCTGTTGGTGTTTTCTTTTGCTATGCAAAAACTTTTTAATAAGATGAGATTCTAATTGTTGACTTTATAGTATTTGCTATGCAGTCTGGGTTTTGTTTATAAAGTCTTTGCCTACTCCTATGTCCTCCAGCATTCTACCTATTCTTTCTTGTAGTAGATTTAGTGTTTCCATCTTAATATTTAGACCTTTGACCCTTTTTAATTTTAGGTTAGTGCACAGCAAAACATAAGGGTCTAAATTCAGTCTCTGAGATGTGGAAAGTCAGTTTTTCCAGTTCCGTTTATTTAAATGGTTTTTCTGAGTAGTAATTAATTGTAAAACAATGATAACATTATAAATGACCAAAGTGCCATGAAGCGAACTGAAGCAACTAGAGACTCAGAAACCAAAGTCTGTTTGTAAACCAGAAGCTCCAGATTTTTGCTGCATGTCTTTAGGAGACTGGAAATGCTCTCAACTCGGAAGTCCAGGTTGTGTGGGCAGACAGAGCTAATGAGAAAAACAAATTTGAATCAGGTCACACCCTGCAGCCAAAGCAATGGCTAGAGTTCACCTGGGTGCCAGAAAGAGGGGTAGGTTTTTTGTTCTGCATCTACTCAGCACACTTGCCTCAAAGCAATTGAGACAAAATGGGACAGCTGAACATTTTTAGGGAGAGAAGAGAGCTAATATTTTGCAACATTAAATGATAGTTTTCCCTCCAACCCTATTTGGCAGAGGAGAAACCTGGATACACAGCTACTATTTCTTCCAGGAAAGGCAGGAACCGTATGCTGAAAAGGCAGATCATAGCAGTGGGAAATCAGAACTAGAAAAGCATCTGAGCATTAGAGAAAAAAACCTCAACATATAGAGGGTGCTTAACATTTTTATTTTTAAAACAAAAGTGGGGAAAGGACCCCTCTAATGTGAGCAGAAAAGCATGGCCCCTATGCAAACCCAAAGGTTTCAGGCACAAGCGTAAGTAATAGTGTGGAGGGGGTTTATTGCAAACACTACCGTACTCTTGGGCATCCGATAAAAGCTTTTGGTGAGCTAAGAGCTTAATGGCAGCAGAGCTGGCACTGGCCTCCGAGGAGCCCCAGGCTTCCCACTCTCCACCAAGGTCTCACCTGGGAGGCTCTTCTTCACTAGGTAGCTCTCCTCCACTGCTCACGGTGAACTCTACCTGGTCCCATGCTGGGGTCTTATACGTGCTCCTGACCTTTCTGACTTCAGGGTGTCATCTACTTGCAACTCAACTCCCATAGTGTAACTGAGAACAGTCCAAGTGTCACAAAACAAGTGAGACATCGACATATCTCATATTCTTCAATTTTATATCCTCAATGACAAACATAATTTTATTTATTTTTCTGCTGCTGGCTTTGTGTATGTTACGCAAGTGCCCTACCACTGGGCTACATCCCTAGTCATAGCCTGTAATTTAAGAAACATTCTGAAATTCTAAGAGCCAACAACAAAACAAAAGAAAAAGGCAGGGGGAACAAAAACAACAAAAAAGACACATTTCCTGATCTCTTATTTTCAACCAACTTTCTAGATAATACCTCTTGGGGAAAAAAAATCAGGAAAACACAGACTCATGAGTATTTCAGAAGGACCACAAGATCACACTGAAAATGCAAACAGAAACAGCCTTCTGAGAAAGTCAGATGGCTTACTCTTTGGAGATGGTGGACTCCTGAATACAGATTTTTCCCAAGTTAAAGAAAGGAGAAATTGAAACTGGAAAAGCAAAGTTGGTGTTATGGGTGAACTGCTCACAGTGAGAAAGAACTTCTGGAGCATGCATTTTTCTGAGATGCTTTATGTCACTCCCATACCCAGAGGGGTGCCATCAGCAGCATCAAATACAGTCAAGAGGCTCAAAGCAAAATGCTACACTTCCTGGACCAGGTCACCAGTGACCACTGAGGGTGCCTCGTTATTTCTGGTAGTAGCAGAGAGGGAGAAAGTACATTCAGAAGCAGGTTTGGGGGAGGCTTGGGGACTTCAAATCAAAAAGTCAAACTGGAAAGAAATTGAAAGATTATGAAAGCATTTTAAGATAAGCTCTTAATCTGAAAAAAAAAAAAATCACAGAAATAATTCTTCTACATTCAGTAATACTACTTATTGGACTTTAGCCCAGAAAAATAATCAGAAATGCAAGGACAATAGAAAAACTTTTTAATCCTACACACATACATGAAATTCAAAGTTCTATAATATCATATATAATTTTTTTAAAAATATGTGTAATACTAAAAACAAAAATTTGCAAACCTCTATACGTAAAGTATTCATAACATCACACTGGCATGTGCCACACAACATTCTAATTAACAACAGACCACACAGGTGATGGTGGTCCTGTAAGTTATATGGCCTAGTAGTGTGAGAGCTGTCTTCAGTTTGTGGATGTTCGTTCTATGACGTCAACCACTGATACATTTCTCAAAACATTTCCTCACTGTTAAACTATGTGCAACTATACAATGAAACATAGGAAATTACTTGAACATCCACTTGTAGAAAAATGAGAAAAATGTGTATACAATCACTCATGGAGTTTTGCAACCAAAGTAATGAAAAGTAACAAAAATTTTTTGAAAAGATCTTGTCAGAGTGGTAAGTATAAAAAGGCCAAAATTGTAAAGTATATTATGATTGTATTAAGTAAAAAAATCTGTATAAAACAACAGACTGAAAAATCAAATCCTACCCACACAAAATAGTAACAGGGTAAGCTATGTTACCTGGGAGAACTAGGTAGATCTTTCTTCACTTTCTAACAGTTTTGCAAAACTAACATGGCTTATTTATTATCACTTTTCTTTCTAAAAAGAAAAGATGCATGTCATAAGAGAAAAACCAGAGTGACACTATATAGCCAGTGTTTCAGGACAGCAAAAGAAGGCTGGCTGCATGTGGACTTGTAAACTTAAAAGTTATTTCTAGGGCCGGAGGGTTAGCTCAGTGGTTCTGGCGCCTGCTTCGCAAGCGCAAGGTCCTGCGTTTGATCCCCGGTAACCACATATAATGCTGGGCGTGGAGACACACCCACCAACAATCAACACCGCATACCACAATGCCGGACATGGTGGCTCACGCCTGTCATCCCAGCACTCGGGAGGCAGAGACAGGAGGATTGCTGAGTTCGCAGCAGCTTGCCTGGGCACCCTAGTGAGCTGAGGGCCAGCCTGAACTATAAAGCGAGACCCTGTCTCAAAAGCAAAAAAAAAAAAAAAAGTTATTTCTAAGTAAAATAATGACATGAGATAAAAATGTCTAGAGGAGATAAGGTCACTATTAGCTGCTCTACATGCTACAGTAACCACTTCTCCAAAGTATGAGAAGAGTAGGGAATGGGACCATTACTATCTGAGAGTAACACAGAAACCTTCAGGAGGAGACAGATCTGCCCTGGGCCTTAGGGAATGGCTGCTAGATTTCTTTCAGGGGCTAAAAATGTTCTAGAATTAGATAGTGGTACCAGTTCTATAATACTGTGAATTTACTAAAGTCACTGAATTTTATCAAGTATAAGTTTTATGATAGGTAAATTTAATCAATTAAAAAAAGATGTGGTCAGAGATGACTAAGTAGAACACTGTGAGATGTGCTTAAGAGTAATGGGGAAAAAGGTAGGTTGGAAGCAGATTTCAATGAACTCTAACATAAAGGGTAACTGGAAATTATTCATGAGATAGTAAGGTAAGTACAGACTCATGAAAAGAAGCCGAAAAGCTTGAAGGATACTATGCACATGGCTGGACAAATCAGCTCAGGTGAAAGGGGACAAGTCTTATCTACCTGATGGGTGTTCATGAGTGAATGAACACCTATTTCAAAATTTCTCTAGTTTTGTGTGAAGATTAAAGCAAACAGGGCCAATAAAAATTCTAAGAACAAGAAAATTGAGTTTAGGCCTATACAACCCAACTTCAAACAAAAAGTATAGGGAACTAAAAAGGTAGGAAGAGGTCCAAGGATTGGGCTCAGTGGTTCTGGCATCTGCCTTGCAAGCACAAGGTCCTGAGTTCAATCCCCAGTAGTACCCACACCATAATGCTGCATGTGGTAGCTCACAACTGTCATCCCAGCATTAGGGAGGCAGAGACAGGATTGCTGTGAATTCGAGGCTTGCCTGGGCTACATAGTGAGCTCAGGGCCAGCCTGAACTAGAAAGTGAGACCCTGTCTCAAAAATACAAAAAAGGGTAGGAAGAAACAAGAGATTTTGCTAGCCTGTTTTGTACTAATTATATGAAATATATGTAATACGTTTAAATACAAACCTATAGCTAAATAAAACTAGGTCTCAGAACAAATTCCACTTGTATAAAAGAAAGAGAAAACAGAAGGAAAATAAGTACCAGAGAAAGCAAGGTGAGGTGGCACTGTCTCTTTAAGAAGCTCCTTGGAGATGCATAACTGTAGAAAGCCTGGTGAATATAGCATTGATTGGGAATGAGGTAACCACAAACACCGCTGTCTCAAATGAAAAGGGATTCAAGATCTGACCCAGAAAACAAGCATCGCAACCGCCAGATAAAATTTTAATGATAAACACAAGATGCTCTACATACAAGCAAGATTGAAGGACCTCATGCAAAGCCATAAACGTGAGGTTCTCTTAGAAAGAGGGGCTGCAAGGAGCCTCTCTGACCCATGGTTCAAGTTTCATCTTATCGATCCACAAACTCTGCCATCGCTGGGCTTTGTGCTGCCTAATCTTTAATGCTGAACAGACCCCGAGGGAGCTGGGAGGCAGGGAGAAAGGACTGGCACCTGGCCGCAGACTGGCCTGCCTCTTTTCAGGAGCTCCCCATCCAGATAACAGACTCCTAATTGGCATGCGGGAAGAAAGTCTCTCCTTTATTTCTAATCTCTTTCAGAGCTCTTTCAGTCATACTCAGCAGGCTGTCCTCGAGCACCTTCTTACACCTTAAGCAGAGACCCTTTTAAGCCTGAATGATCTAAAGCTTTTGTGCAGTTACCTGACTCTCAAGTGCAGCTGGTGGAAAGCACCTCCCAGAAGGCGAGCTCTGAGGTCTGTGCTTTAGCAGTGAGGGCACAAGCCTGATGTTGTACTGATAATAGCAGGGACAAAATTCCAGATTTCTGGTCTATTAATTTTTCTAAAAGTAACAGGTCTATATCTTTCTCAAGAAGGACATTCACCTCTAAAGAGTGAGCTGAGTAAGTGTTTCTCCTGGGCATATTTTGTTTAAAACAGAAATAACTTTTCATGGGCATGGTAAACTAAACTATTTAGTTGAAGCTGTAAATTCACTTCAAAGGGTGCATCTGAAGGAATACTACTTAAGTTTGCTTCTTTTTTTTTTTTTCTTTTTCTTTAAGAACATGACTCAGTGACTACTAACTGTTAAAGTCCAAGGTTGGCTTTTGCTTTTGGTCTCCTGTAGGTAGGGGCTTACTCCAAAGCTGATCCACACTTTTTAAGGGTTCTGCTCTCCACTTTTTCTCAAATGTAATTTGAGACTGCAAAAACATACAAAGTTTATAATTTCAGACGTAGCTCAGACAGTTTCCTAATTGAGAAAAAAAAACTGATCTTACTGTACATTAAAGAAACACATAACCTCTGTATAGCACAACATGAAGAATTCATGCAAGTGGCTTCTGGCACAGAAGACAAAGGAATTTACAGAAGCTAAAATTAAATTTTTTGGCCATAGAGACACAAGTAGTGAGTATATCCTACATGGTAAGAAGGGAAGATTACACGTGGCCACAGTCCTTAGTCATAATAAAGGATTCAAAACATGAGAGTAAGAACAGAACCTGTTTGTGCCAACACTTATTATTCTTGCTTGACTTTTTAATGTCTTCATAAAATGCAAACTGTTTGCCTTAATGAAAATCTAACATAATACGCCACAAGAGTGATTTAAAAGCTAGGAGACATATTGAGACAAATGGATTTCAGATCTGCTAGGCACCATTTGCTCCTCACCACTGGCTGCCCTGCCGAGCCCTCAAATTCTAGAAAGGAGAACCACAGAGGTTTCCATCTTGCACAGGCTCTCCCGGAGGAAGGTACAGGCTCTCAAGGGAAAGGAAGTCGCTGGTACTCAGCGGGCAATACAAGATAAATAGAAAGACCATGAGACAAAGAGCATTAGGTGAATGGTTTTGCTTACCCAGCAATGACCACGCCATCGTGAGAATGCACATCACATAAAACTGCATCCGGAATGTGTTCCAGCTCACTCACAGCACCTTTGCGATTCTGTGTAAGGAAAAGGGGGAGGCAGTTTATACTCTTCTTGGGATATTGGGAAGCAAGCTATATTGTCATCTGTCCTGCACTGAGATTTTCTATGATGTACTGCCTTCAAGCTACCTGGGTATTCAAAATGACAACGATGACAAGG
This sequence comes from Thryonomys swinderianus, assembly GCA_004025085.1. Classification (NCBI taxonomy): domain Eukaryota; kingdom Metazoa; phylum Chordata; class Mammalia; order Rodentia; family Thryonomyidae; genus Thryonomys; species Thryonomys swinderianus. Next base: position 10,628 of record PVIC010004985.1, on the reverse strand, counting down.
AACACATTAACCTATTAAGCATGTCAGAGTCACCACAGACACAGAAGGCAATAAACTACAGGCACAGACGGGTTAGGATGCTGGCCTTGTCCTCGAGGAGATCACCAAGTACAAAGGAAATACGTGCATATAAGTAAGTAACACCCATGGAAAGCTGGTAAGCACCTACTGGTTGTCACAATTATCTGAAAAGCTGTACAAAATATACTAAAAGCTCTGTCCTACAAAGAAACAGTAATGACATAATTAGTATCTATTAACAACTCTTGTAAGAACTCTCTGAATAAAATGAAGAACTACAAAAATAGATAAAAGATCGGGGTAGGGGGGAGAAAAAGAAAGGCCAGAGGTTTACAGAAATCTCTTTAAGAAGAACCCTAGCTGGCTCAGTGACACATACCGGGGAAGCTGAGGCAGGACAATCCACAAATGCAAGGCCAAGTAGGGCAACTCAGTGAAGCTGTCTCAAAAAATAATTAAAATTAAAAAAAAAATAAAATAAAATAAGATAAAAAAATAAAATAAAATAAAAGGGCTGGAGATACAGCTCAGAAATAGAGCACTTGGCTAGAATGGGCGATCCCCAGTATCGCAAAAAGAAGAGCCTGGCAAGTCCCCGAAAGCTGGCTGTGGTGGCATGCACCTGTTGTCCCACCTACTCTGGACACTGAGGCAGGAATATCATGAGTTTGAAATCAGCCTGGGACACACAGTGAAACCACTCATAAAATCAAAACAAACTCAAGGGAAAACTCTAAAACCTAAGTCTGGGCTACTGCTGAGGAGAATTAGGTGGTGGATGGATAGGGTGACAAAAGATTTTCTACTATTCATCCTTATGTAACTTCTGAATTATTTTACCATGATCATTGATTATTGGTTGAGAAAACAGATATCAAACAATTAGCCTACAGCAGTGTTCAGTAGGTGCCAACTACTAGTAGTATTATATTATTGGGGAAGAACATGACATTCATCTAGCTAAAATCAACCTTTATTAAGCGGCTAGTATTAAGTTACTCCAAAAATTGGGAAAGATAATTTGCAGAATGATCCTAACTTAATACAAGGGTGAAGGCTAAGACAGAGGGACAAAACTGGACGTGCCCAAGGGGAGCTATCTAATTAGTGGAGTTATGGGAGAGGGAAGTCACATCTACAACAGAAGAGCACTTCAGAGGGCAAGGTTTGAAAGAAAAGGACTCCAGGGTGCTTCCAGCACTCTCTAATCTCGGTCTTATGGCCTTCTTCCTCATCTTGGGTTTCAACTCCACCATGGTATTCTAGCTGAAGAGATCCTACCACGCCAAGATGAAAGGAGCAAACCCAAACACCAGGAAAAGGAACACTATGGCCCCCAAACCCACTTAAGCCATTTCCAGGTCCACTCTGAATGGCAGGACCAGGGACATTCACACATTTATAAATCATCCCGCATATAGAGGGACCTGAGAATTCTGAAGTCCCTCCTGGGGTCTCTCCACAGTGTTTCAGGAGGTAATGATTCAAATCACCTGCCCAACCCCTCCCGAAGCCAACCACAGACAGGATGAATCACGAGACTGCATGAAAGGCTGACGAGTCTCCAGAGCCGACTGCAGGGAGCACAGGCCAGCCCCTGCAGAAGAAGCGGCGGGTAGATCTATCACAGTGGTCACTCCCGCCACAGCTAGAGCACTGCCCCTCTCACCCCACTCTCAAGATGAGAAAATGTAGGCAGGAAAAGGTTAAGCTGTTTGCCCTCATCCTCTCTTTGATGTTTTGATAACGTGTTCTTTCCTTCTAGAATTACAATAAGAATTCCATTATTACATGTAACAAGACTCCATTTAAAATTTCACCCATGCAGCCCTCACTGTTAATAGTGCTGGGAATTGAGTCTGAAACTCCAAAAGCATCTTCACATTCTGCCAGCAATTCGAAACAGTTCCCTCAATGGAAGACCTTTCACTGAGCACAGGTGGTTTTGTGCACGACAGAGAAAAACAATACAAACATTTAGTGAGGTGCAAACTGTTCTCAGACGCCACGGGCTATGAGTCAGTCTTTTCACCATCTCTGCTTCTGCCACTCCCATCCACGTGAAGATGCACTGCCTCCTTCCTGGCTTTCTCTACCACCAAAGAAGAAGCAAAAACTTCGCTGCTGCTTTCTTTCAGGGTCTGACATTTCTCAATTCGAGCCGGGGGATACTGAATGTCAGCAGCTCTCACGGCCACAAATCTGCAAACTTTCTGGACAGAAAGGCAAAGTTAACCCAACACTCGACCTTACCTTAAGCTGTGGCCCCTTTCACTAGGCCCAGACCCTCTGTACCACCCAGTACCATTTCTCTGAGCAGCTTTGTTAGACCTCTCACTGATGTCCAGAGCTGTGGATGTAAACACCAGGGGGCCAGCGTGACTTACTTAGCACTGGTATTTTAATACCCTGATCATGAAAAGCTATGCAAGTTCTCCTCAGGACCAGTGGGTGACAGCCACAGGCAACCCTTCCCATGCCCAATCTGGCAACATCTGAAGATATTTTGTGTTGTCACCACTAGGGAGATGAGACAGCTACTGCAGTCGAGTGGGCAGAGGGGAGGAATATGGCACTTGACACTCTGCAGTGCACTGGTCAGTCCCAACACAAAAGCAGTGATTTGGCCCCTGTCACTCAAGCCAGGGTCAAGCAACCACGAATTAGAGAAATGCTGCTCTCACTGATGGTGCTGGAAACACATGAGGTTGCCCCGATCCAGCTTACTGGTCACTAATCAGGTTATGAGGTGACTAGGGACAGAAATGCACACAGGCAATATGTCACCATCAGTAACGAGCAAAAGCCTGTTCATCTCAAAGTCTATTAGGATCGGCCTTAATAGGTGAGGACAGAGCACAGTTCTCTCCCTTCTCTACAACTACCCAGCTGCCCCAGTGGGAAAGAACCCCTGCCACACACTGCCACTTTGTTGTGCCTCCCACAGCACTGTGTGACAAGTTTCTCAACAGTTACCTCCTATAGAAACCCTTCTGTGGGCAAATTCCGAGCTGTCATCTAATATTTCTATAGAGACTTGAGGTGATAAATGCTAGGGCGGCAAGCCATGGGTGACAGGGGGGAAGAGCAGACAAGATGCAGAGCCATGAAGCCACCTTCCTCGACAGCTACTACAATGGCATCTGTGCAGGTGCCTCTGGTGTGCAGGTGCCTTCTCAGTCCTTCTGGGGAGGGGATGAAAATGGAGGGGGCTTACTGCAAACAACAAACCAGCTCCAGCTCGCTACCTCTCCTGTACAGCAGGAGCCCTCCCAAACCTCATGGACGTAACGGGCATAGGTCTTCTAAGGGAGAACAGAGTGGGCAACGAGTCACCCAGCAAAGGGGCTGCTCAGCACAGCCTGCTCCTTTGCTTCTGGCATCAGCCCCCGTGGTAATGGGAGATTTGGCCTCTGTCAGCACAGGCTGCTCTGCCACAGGTAATGCCACTGGCCACCGCCTACCTTCCAGTTGGTTCTTAACATGTGTTCCTTGGCTCGGCACTCTTGGAAGATGAGCTTCCAGCATGAATAATCCGAGATGCTGCTCTCTGGAAGGTGTCCTTCCTGCTGGCACAGCCTGTACCACAGCACCTCATCTTCGGCAATCACCTTCCACGTCTTGCTCACCTAAAACAGCAGAAGTGACACAAATGTCAAACTCTGCAATTACAGAGGCCTATCACCATCCAAAAATCAATCAACACCTATATTATTGCCCTGGGTTTATGGCAGTATAAAATGTCTCATTAACAAAACACTCTGAGGTGGAAAAAAAATACAAGCAAATGTTTCCAGTTTTATCTTTCAAGATTTCAAAACTGTTGTAGCACCATGTAATATCACATTTTAGACTGCCTGCTCAAATTATTACTCAACAAATGAGAGGAATAAAGTACATAAATACATAAAATGTAGCAAAAACTCCAAACTTTACTATGTAATTGGTTACATATGTAATCATATATAGCTTTTCAGAACAGAGTTTCTTTACTGTTTGAAAACAGTATTGGTATTCATGTTTTAAACAGACTGGAAGGTGAATGGCTTTTGAAATAAAAGGCTATAATAAATGCACATAAGTCAAATTTCTGGCTATGTAAAAAATTCTAATTTATGAATATATGAGAACTTCAGATTTTAAACATACAGATTTTTAAAGATATTTAAAACCCAAGCTATTAACCAGAACTGTTAAGAGACTGATAGAAATTAATGTTATATCTGGCCCAAGTCTCAAATCCCAACAGTATCTTGAGGAAATGGCTGTTTTAGCTATTAGTATTTTGTTTTCCAACTCCAAAGGAAGGATGGATTTACTTCATCACTGGGTAATGTATAACTCTGACCAGACTGCAAAAGATAGACTCTGGGGGTCTGGGGATTTAGCTCAAGTGGTACCGCGCCAACCTTGGATGCACAAGGGCCTGAGTTCGATCCCTAGTACCACAAAATAAAGATGGACTCTGTTGAGAAGATGAGAAACTAACACAACAGATTAACGTGACCTAGTATACAACGTGTCCTGGTAACACAGGACAAACGGCTCTATGCTTGCTGCCTACTCTGAGGCTGAAACTCACTCATAGTAAGCTGAAGTTGAGAACCAGTAGTTTAAAGTAACCTTTGCTCTTTAACATACCCATAGGCCCACTTCATGACCTCAGAGACAGAAGTAAGAAGAGACGCTATGAGATAGAGTGAGAGAGGGAGAGAGTCTGTACAGGGCAGACCCAAAACCTGAGGGTGCCTTGGCTGATGAGGTACTACAAGGAGCTAATTTTGCAGGATTACAGAGTAAAGACCCCGACAAGTCTCTCCTCTATAAAAGCAGCAAGAATACAGTACTGCCAAAATGGTCACGATCAACTTTTTCAGGGCTCTGAAAGTTAATGAAAGGCCTGAAACCTGCTAAGGGGTATACATTCAAGAAAAGAAAAAAAAATAGCTAAGGGCCGGAGGGTTAGCTCAGTGGTTCTGGCGCCTGTGCTCAGTAGTTCTGGCGCCTGCCTCGCAAGCGCAAGGTCCTGAGTTCGATCCCCGGTAACCACATATAATGCTGGGCGTGGAGACTCCCGCCCACCAACAATCAACACCGCATACCACAATGCCGGACGTGGTGGCTCACGCCTGTAATCCCAGCACTCGGGAGGCAGAGACAGGAGGATTGCTGAGTTCGCGGCAGCTTGCCTGGGCACCGTAGTGAGCTCAGGGCCAGCCTGAACTACAAAGCGAGACCCTGTCTCAAAAAGCAAAAAAAAAAAAAAAATAGCTGAATCTCAGAAGTGATTTATGAGTGGTTTTAACTTGTTTTATTCCATAAGCTCTCTAACTCCATGGCAGTCTTAAAAACCAACAGCCTCACAATCATGGCTGATATGAAAACTAGTAGGCTGGCAGCCAGTGACAAGGCCAGATGAGTTTAGAACTTCCTGAAAATCAAACACCCAAAGAAATAACTGTCACCACATAAGCTGCCTGACAGCTGTCTAGAAAGCACTATTCCCAAGGCTTGACTTCATCTGACCTGAGTCCTCTGTCCTATCTTGAGGCATTTGTTCAAAACACTTAGTGTTAAATAACTTTAACACTGCAGCTGCCTGAGGAATTACCTGACTGAAAAGCTTAAAAGAAAAAGCTGGGAAATGAGTTATCAGAGGGTCATTGAAGGAATGCCATGTGTGTATGTAGCACTGTGGACAAGCCCTGATCTCTCAACCCTAGCTGACCCTGAACTTGGTACAAACAAGAAGTGAAGGCTAAGGCAGAGCTGTAAACTGCTGGGATGGTAAAAGGGTGCCTGGCATACAGAAGGCCCAACAAAGCCTGAGCGACTCACTGGCTCTATGCACTTAAGAAGCCTCTGCCCACTCTCCAGCTAACCAAGCAGACCCTAGTGGCCATATCTGATAAAGAACACAGAACAAAGAATTAGTTCAGGAAAGTTACTTAACAAACAGCTGCAATCATGCCAGCCGTGGTGGCTCACACCTGTAATCCCAGCACTAGGGAGGCAGAGGCAGGAGGATTGCTGAGTTTGAGGCTAGACTGGGCTACATAGTGAGCTCAGGGCCAGCCTGAAATACAAAGCAAGACCCTATCTAAAAAAAGAAAAAGAAAAAGAAAAAAAATCTAGCAGCAACCAAAAGTCACAACAAATAACAACAGCAGCAAATTCTGTGGAGATTGGAGAATCTGGTTTCTGGAGCTGTAACATCATTTTTAAAGAAAATAACGCAACATTTTCTAACAAAAAAGTATAATACATATGAAAAAATAGAAAAGTAGGACCTATGCATGGGGAAAAAAAGCAGTCAATAGAAAATGTCTCTGAGGAAGTCTAGACAATGGATTTAGTAAGCAGAAACTTTAAGTGAGCTATTACAAATCTTCCAAATACTAAACGAAAGCAAGTCTAAAGAAATAAAAGCAACACGTAAGAATAATGTCTCCTTAAAACTGAGTACTAGTAGTAGACATAAAAATTACTTAAAATATAGATAGCATTCTGAAGTTCAAACATGGCAACTGGGAAAAAATTTATTGAGGCACTCAATAACAAATTTGAATTGGAAAAAAAAAAACCAGGAAATTTGAAGAAAGGTCAGTTGAGATTGTCTACCAGGGAAGGGCTAAAACAAACAAAAAACTACTGAAGTAAATGAACAGAGCCTCCAAGACTGGGTGGAATACTAACCAAGTACACCAATATATACAAGACAAAGTAATATTGTAGCAGTTTTTGAATACTATTAGAATTAACTGAGTACTGGGCCTGAGATTTAGCTCAGTGGTTCCGCCACCTGCCTTGCAAGCACAAGGTTCCGAGTTCAATCCCTGGTACCACACACCACTATGTCAGGTGTGGTGGCTCATGCCTGTAATCGCAGCACCTGGGAAGCAGAAGGAGGAGGACTGCTGTGAGCTCGAGGATAGCCTAGGGTCAGCCTAACTGCAAAGCAAGATCTGACCCTGTCTCAAAAAAAAAAAAAAAAAAAAGAATTAAGTGGGTATGAATCCAACCTAGACTATTTTAAATTAAGATGCTCATAGCAACCCCCAAGGCAACCATTAACCATTAAGAAAATTTAAAAAGTTGAGTGAAAGAAATAAGGGGGATCTTAAATGACATATTAGAAAAAAATCTACTTAATTACATGGGAAGGTAGTGATAACAGAATAGCGAGGCAAAAAAGAAACTAAAATTTATGCAAGAAGTTAGCCTCGGCCTCAAAATTTCTGATTTTCTATCTCAAGCAAACTACAGTGGTACCTCAGTTCACAAACTTAATTCTTTCCACAATTCTGATTGCAAAGTGAGTTGGATGAAAACTGAAACAAATCTCCCATAAGGCCAACAGTGAGCCAAATCAATGAATTTGATTTAGTTCTTGTCCAATTCAGTTTGCAACCAGAATCGTGCAAAGAATTACATTTATGAACTGAGGTACCACTGTATACTGTAGAAATAGTATTATTACTATAATACTTGTTCGTTGAAGAGCCTGTCCAAAGAATCCTGGTCAACACAGCACTGTAATGGCCCACTGAACTTTCTGGCTTCCTTTCTTAAATTTCTGCTGTTTATGTATACAAACTCCACGCCAGCAGTCACATCATCTGCGTCACTTTCTTGCAGGCACAGACATGGGGTCTACTGCATCAGAAGTTACAAATGGATGCCATCAATAAGCAGCAAGGTTTCTGTCCCAAAGCCTTCTAAAAAAGATTATACACGGCCAAAGCCTTCACTAGCTTGGGTGGAAGCAAAGAATTAAGAGGGGGCTCCTGGAGATTAACTGGGCACATCTAGTCATCACAAGTGTTTCTCAGAGCAGCCCTCGCTGGGTAGATCTAGGCAGTCCTAGAACGCTCCCAGCAGAGAGCTGATCCCTCAGACCATCAAATCTACCACAAGGCAGGCTATCAGAATATGCTTCCTTCCACTGTGCTGAAACCTGCTTCTACTAATGACCGTTTTGTCTCTTGAAGAGAAAACTACTGAATCTTCTGCCTGACAAACACTCAACCTACTAACGGTAGCCAGCACATTTCCTCTTACTCAATTCTTCATTGATCTAAATCATATCCATGTCATTCAACTATTTGCCATGACTAGTTTCCATATTCACTCTGAACACATTCTAACATTTCTACAATATCACACTTCAAATGAGGTTCTCAGAACTGAACACTCCCCACTCCCCCCATATATCAGCTGTCAAGGGGCATGAACAGAAGGATCTTATCAGACATTAGGTTCTGTTTTTGTTTAGGATGTTGGGCAAAGACCTCAGGATGTTGTGCACTCTAGTAAAGCACTCTACCACTAAGCTACACCTAGCTCTCAGACATTAGCTTGCAGCTTCCATTATAAATAGGTGTATGGCTTATATCTAGATGTCCCACCGGAGCTTCTTGCATTCATAGATGAGGATTTAGGAGTCACTGGATCAGAGATGTGTGATACTAGATCATAAGTACATGCTACTAGAGTAGTCCACGAATTTGTTTAATTCTTGGTATAAGAGAAGAATCATCCAGGGTGTAGGTGGTGGCATCATCCAAAATGCTTGTACCCTGAAGAGAATTAAAAAGGGAAGAAGAAGAAAGTCACCCTGTTTCCTGCTTGCCATACCATGGGCTATTTTCTCCTCTGCTATGCCTCTCCGCTGTGCTACTCTGCCTTGGAGCCAGCTTAGCTATGGACTGAAACTTTTACAAACTATGAGCTAAAATAAATGTTTCCTCCCTTATATCTGTGGCTGGTGGGTATTTTGTCCTAGCAATGATAAAGCAACTATGACAAGTCATTTGTGATTAGCCAACTAATGGTTCACTAATGCTTCAGGAATCTGTTTAATCAATTAAATATTTAAGGCAGACAAAAAGGTATAAAGATTATTACAGACATCCCTGGACTCCCCATCCTGCTTAAGAAATAAAATGACGGGCCGGGGATTTAGCTCAGTGGTTCTGGCACCTGCCTCACAAGCACAAGGTCCTGAGTTCAATCTCCAGTAACCACATACAATGCTGGGCATGGTGACTCATGCCCACCAGCAATCAGTACCACATACCACAGTGCCGGGCATGGTGGCTCATGCCTGTAATCCCAGCACTCGGGAGGCAGAGGCAGGAGCTTGCCTGGGCTTTATAGTGAGCTCAGGGCCAACCTGAACTACAAGGTAAGAATGAAAGAACAAAAAGAAAAGAGAAGAGAAGAGGAGGGGAGGGGAGGAAGGAAGATGCCATAAGCTCCCAACTCTTGTGTATCTCTCATCTCATATTTTCACATCTTCAGTGGTGTCCATCATTGTTCACAGCCTGCTGGCCTGCTTGTTTTTTTTTTTGTTTTGTCTTGAGACAAGAGTCTTGTTATGTAGCCCAGGCTTCAAACTCACTATGATTCTCCTGTTTCAGCCTAAGCATTGGGATCACATGCATGTGCCACCACGCCTGGCTTGAGAATCTTTTTAAGTACAAATTAGAATTTTTTTTTTCTCTTTTTTTGACAGGGTCTCACTTTGTAGTTCAGGTTGGCCCTGGAATTTTTTTTTTTTTTTTTTTTTTTTTTTTTTTTTTGAGATAGGGTGTCGCTTTGTAGTTCAGGCTGGCCCTGAGCTCACTATGTAGCCCAGGCAAGCCTCGAACTCAGCAATCCTCCTGTCTCTGCCTCCCGAGTGCTGGGATGACAGGCGTGAGCCACCACGCCCGGCACTGTGGTATGCGGTATTGATTGTTGGTGGGCGTGAGTCTCCACGCCCAGCATTGTATGTGGTTACCAGGGATCGAACTCAGGACCTCGCGCTTGCGAGGCAGGCTCCAGAACCACTGAACTAACCCTCCGGCCCTGGAATTTAATTTTTTAAAAAGTCCTGGATCTTGCTTCCCTGGTATTATTTTGCACACCTCAATTCTTAACTTTCCAAACTTCTCATCCATATTAAATAACACCTTGTTGCCACCCTTCCCCAATATTTCAGCCCCTTAAGAGGATCTACAAATTCCAATCCTATCAAATATCACATAAGCTACTTTTCCCATACATAAATCACTAGCAAAATATTATTTGTGGGCCTTTGTGTCTTAATTATTAAATAAAACAGTTAACCAAAGATGGGGCCTAAGGCGGAAGACAGAGCCCTGTGGCAAACCACTGGAGCCCACTCCGCAGCTGACATGGATCCATTACGTGGCCCGCCCTGGGCACGGCCACAGCAGCAGTTAGGAATCCACTTAACCACCCTGCCATCCCCCACTCCTCCGTCTTAGCCATAAGGCTCAGGAAACAAACCCTCATCTGATCACAAGTGGTCAGGCAATAAAGAATGGGATAATGACTCAATAACACTGGAGCCCCGGTTTCAAAGAGACAGAACACCGTGGTTTTATTTTTGGCATGTTCGGTCTACAGCTGAGCCTACCATGACACCCAAGTGGTGTCTGTCCATCAGTCTGTGCCAGGGTAAGTGTGAGCACTAGGCAATCACAAAGCACAGGGAGGGATGGACCAACATCAGCAGGGATGGAGCCAGGCTGTAATTCAAGTATTTCACAAGCAAAGCACATTTTACAGGCCTCTGGAACTCAGGATTACATGACGTA
>PVIC010004984.1:24082-59936 GCA_004025085.1 Thryonomys swinderianus | reverse complement strand
TATATAAAATCTGAGAGATGTGTTTCACTGGTAGGCAAGCTACTTGCCTTTATCTCATTACTGCGGTAATGAAGTTTGAGCAGTTTATTCAGGCAGTGAAGTTAACCGTATTAATAAAAACATGCTGTTCCAGCATCACATTTCTGTTTTCAATGTGTGCCAAGTTTTACTGGTTTGTTCCAGCCTTGGCATCTTGAAGTGATGGGAATGAGACACACCTATCATGACCACTCATGACTGCTGGACCAGTTGGGGCACAAATACACTTCTGTCACAGCAAGATTTTCTGTCTAGGAGATGGTTTTAAATGTACTATGCCCTGAAGACTAGAAGCACTTAAGGACTGCAGTGCGGTATCAGTTAAAGTGTGATGCGTGGGTGGCGTGAGATGACAGTATACATAGCTCACCTAAGAATATTTTATCACTCACTTGAATGTGCATTCAATTGTCTGTTCTATTTAAAGACAATAACACTGTGTTAAATACAATATGGCAAGTAAAATCATGATGCTTATTAAACATCATGTGACACTAGAATGGGATATAATCATTAGGTAAATATTATTTTAGGTTTTAATGTAGCAAACACTGAAAATGATTGAAATATGGGAAACTGCTACATTTCTAAATTTTTACTCTGATCCCTAGTTCTAGGGTTAATTTTATTTAATTTTCCAAAGTGTATTTTCACAATAAACCAATCTTAGAATTTGAAGGCATTTTAATTTCTTGATTATTTGTACTAAATGCCTGACAAACTTTCTTCTACACAAAGGTTCTAGATCCAAATGTCTCTAAATTATACATTGTTTAAATGTTTAATAATAATCTTTAATTCTTTTGCTTCATATAAAATTTTATTTTGAAAGAATATTTTGATTCAGAATATAAGTTTTTTTTACAATGATCACTTTCACATGCATGTTCTAAAAATCTGCATGTTCATATCCAAAAGTTTCACTATATTTAAATATTATTCATAATTATATGTTTTATTGGCATAGATTATATAACTGAAACCAATATCTGACACATCATTCAGCATTTATAATTTAATGGTGAAGATACTGATGACACTCTGTTGAACATCCTTTGTGCTCAATATAAGTCAGAATTAATCACTGGGTATTTCTGAAGATGAACAAAAACGCTGTTTTGTGAAGTATTTTGCATGCTTCCAAATCTGAGAATTATTGCATTTTACCCTTAGGGTCTCCATATCATCTCAGTTCTCCCCACATCATCAGCAACAAAAATGGATAATACTTTATAACATGCTCCACCTCATTTACTGTTACTTACTACAGTTATGGCCTCTATGTATGTCTCACTGTGTGACTGATACTAACACAGTCTGAGGTTGGAGAAGCAGATTCTCACTTAAGTGTGCCCTGGAATACATTATAATTACATACTCAAGGGAACATATACTAAACACAATTTTACATTTACGTTACAGGCTCTGCCTGCAGGCAGTGACAGTAAAAAGTAATGAGATGAAGCCAGAGATTTCTGCAAACACTTCTTTCTGGAGAAAAAAAAATGGAAGAAGTAGACTGAAGGGAAAGAAACCCTGTAAAAGTTCATGTCAGATTGGAAAGAAATATGTGTCACTTGACACAAATGTGAAAAAGAAGATGGTGTTAGAGAACAGATTAGCTGATGTAACAAGAGGACCAACATCACACTAGCTCAAAAACATAAACCACAAAAACTAAGATTTTATTATTCTTTTACACATCATTCCAGAAGCAATAACCAATCCTGGAGTCTGTTTCACAAGGACACATTCAGCAAACCAAGTTTTCTATGCAGGGTTCCTCAAAACCCCTGGAAGTCTCTCTTTGACTGTATATTCAAAGTCGGGTCACAAGCAACATGCGTCTATGTTAAAACAAGACTGGGGACTCTCTTGTATCACTTATCAGACCCCATTGTCAAGAATTCTGTCCTACTATCCATCAATGAAATTGGAAAAATGTAGTCTCCAGCTGTACAGACACTGCAAAAATTCAAGGAGTTTCATTCCTAAAGGAAAATAGGGAATGTGTATTGGGAAGCAATTAGAAGTCACTATCATTAGCGGCTAGGCTCCCAGGCACCCAAATGCAACAATCCTCACAGGAAAAACACAGACTTTCCCCAAAGAATGCGCCTAAAGATCACCCTTGTTCCCACTTCAAAGCTGAGATCTCTGGGTATTTCTCTCCTCTTCATCTAAAGGTTTCTTTTCAAAGATCAGTGACTATTATTACTAAACAAGTTAGGGACAATCCAATACATCTCAATGCAAAATGGTGGAGTTGCATAAAGAACTAAAATTGAAACTGAGTATAAAGAATGGGAAACAGCAATCACTTACAGTTTTCAGTTTGGCAGAAATTCAGGTTTCCTTCCCAGGAAATCTAGTAAATTCCTTGCTTAACCTCATTCTGATCTCCTAGAGGAATCTGACTACTGCCACCCCATGGTCACTGAATTTACCACTTGGAAAATTCAGTCACTTCAATTATCCATTATCTACTGTGGTGCCATATCCAGTTGAGCCCAGTCAGGAAAAACAAGCCAACAAACAAACACAGTAATTTGAACACTGAAAGCTCATTATAAGTAATTACTAAAAGCAGGACTTGCCAGTTAGAATGAAAGAGAATTCAAAGGAATATACGTAGATTAGATACAAAGAACAGCGAGTAATCCTAAGCCTGAAATAAATCAAGGACGGCCCTGCATGCACTGTCATCATGACAAGTCATGGGAGGGCAGAGCCCACAGGGTTTACGGAAATGCACCCTGCAGAGCAGTCCCGGTGATGCTCTCAGAGCTTTCAGTGACAGCAGCCAGCTGCAGCACACACACAGCCATGCTTTGCTGTCACCGCTCTGGTGTCAGCAGCTGTCCGTGGGGTGGCATCTTGCTATAGACGCGTCACTATGAAGCTACGTGATGAAATTGTCATCTCTAGTTCTGCTCACAGATGGACCCTGAAGGATCTGGGCAAGGTAGAAGCCGTCCATGTCAGGGAGCCCACCAGGTGAGCACAGCAGATCAGGAAAGAACACCTGCTCAGGCCAACTCTCTCCAACACCTCTTATTGATAAAGCTTGTCACCATACCAACTCCAGATAAGTGGAAAGTGTCTGAAAGCCAAGCCCCATTTGTGCAAATAGGCAATGAAGAACGACTTACAGCATCAAAGTATAAAGCGAACTGGCACACAGCTGAAGTGAATTGTTGAGTCACCCTCTTGGTGACGATGTGGCTTTTCTGCTGGGGACCGCTGGAGACAGGAACCATGACTGCGCTATCTGGGAAATCATTTACCCTCTCACTGGAGCAGCGTAGTCACATCCACAGTAAGGCACTGTTCCAGGTCACGGCATGTTACTGCTCTTCAAACTTCCAGACTCGAGCTAGTGAAGACTGCAAATGCCTGTGAGCCCAGCGCTTGGTGGCTGAGGCAGACCTTGCCTCTGCGAGTCCAAGGACAGCCTGGGCTGCACAGTGAGTTCCAGGGTAGCCTGAGCTGTGTATTAGAAAGACTGTCTCAAAATCAAGAACAACTCCAGATTCTGCTCACCCCAAAAAACTCATAGTGGGATTTTTGGGAAGCAATTGGATCATGGGGCCCTGATACACACCAGTGGATTAGTCCACGGATGAGTTTACTGCTAAATGTGATGACAGCAGCGGGAAGTGCAGCCTGGTGGGAAGTGCCGGGTCACCAAGGCATGGCTGGAAAGGCAAATTTGTACCCCTTCTCCCCAGGCTCTCTCTGCTTCCTGCTGCCCCCTGCCTTGGAGCCAGCACCAGCAACTTCAGCCTGGAACCTCTCCAAGCTCTGGGTGAAGATAAACCTCCTCTTTTAGCTGTGCTGTCAGGTATTATGTATCCGCACTAGGAAAGTCACTAAGACAGTACTCATCTCTCAGTGTAGGGATAACGACCTTGAGTTCACCTACAGTAACTAGGCTCAGGAAAGAATGAACGCCTTCTGTTGCAAAGCTGATTCCTCCTTGGGGTTGAGAATATATACTACAGGCTCTTGAGAAACGTTCCAAAGAATAAAGGAATTTCCTGCTTTAGGGTACAGAGAGTTGCCTTTCAAATCTGTGAGTTCCCTAAATATTGTCACATCAGTCAATTCAGATGTTTCTTTTACTTTAGAATGGGAATCAACAGAACTAGATCCTCTTTACATCTGTTTACACAGTGGCTCTTTTGCCTGGTAATTACCTCAACAGCCTCCCCTGTCTGTTTCTTCACCTTTCAATCCTCAGTCAATAAACAATTTCAATGTTTTATTACAGAAGCACGCCACTTCCTGGGAATGACTGCATTAGTTCAAATACAGTTTGATCTGCCAAATCACAGTGGTTTAGACAACAGAGAAGTGTGGCCTTTTCCCCGCATTGGTCAAGTAGGCAGGGTCTCTGGATGGGCATGGGGATCATCTGGCACATACTGAGAGTCCAGCCAAACACTGGGGAGACTAATGAGCTTGACTCAAAGAAGCCAAGGCCACAAACACATTGTATGATGGTCTTAATCCTCTTCATCCAGAATCTTAGTGACAAAAATGTGAACAACACATACAATAGCTTCTGTAAGGCTCAGAGAAGGATCAACCCAGGACAAGCCCTGGTTCTTCAAGATAATCCACTATGAAGTATGCACTGAATAACCAACATAGGATACTGTATTAGGGTTTTCTAGAGTTATGCAATTGGTGGAACGTGTAGAGTATTACATATATAATATAAACATATATTTTAAACACAAGGGGCTTTTGAAGGTAGCGTTACAGATCAGAAGAGAGAAAGTCTACAACGATGGCCGTCTGTGTGCTTCAGAGCCACAGATCCACATTCTCCAAGGCATGAAAACACAGGGGCCAGGGACACAGCACCAGTCCAGGGCTGAAAGTCTTTAAGCTTGCAGTTACTGGTGCAACTGCACAGGGAGGCTGAGAAACTGGAGCCTGATATCCACTGGCTACAACAGCAAGAGATGCACCAACTCAGAACTGTTGAAAACGTAACGCTGACTTCTTTATCCCATCCTGGCTCCAAGACTATTGCTTGGTGACACCAATGGGAGAGCACCCGTTCCCCTAGATTTGCAGCCTGCACAGCACGATGTCACAGATACTACGCCCCCAGTACCCAGGATACATGCTGCTTGGAACACAAAGTGGTCGAGGAAGAGTTCGCCAAGAAGTTCTCAGAAAACAAGGTGAGAGCAGGATGTCATCAAGAGGTCAAAGGACTCACCTCTCAAAGCATTACCGCTTGTGACCTGCTTGGACAACATGTGCTCCTTGCCTCTGAAACTTTAGGTCTTCCATACTTGAGGCCCTGCTCTATAAGGGGGGGGGGTCATCATAGGCGTGCAGAGAACTTGATGAAATGAATTTGATGCTACAATTACCACCTAATAATTCTGGCCTCCTTAATGCAAAGAAGTGGGGAGATGGAGTTATTGTGCAGCCTCTTGTCCAGATCGCCATGAGTCAAGAGTAACAGGTCTGAGGTACTTTTCACTGAGCACAGGGACTCATCAGGCTTTGATGCTCGTTTAATGAGGACTGAAGCAACTGAAGGCCAAGAGGGGCAAGAGAAGGAGCACTTGCAAATCTAGAAGGAATGGATTGTGGCAAACAGCAATCGTATCAGGGCCAAAGGCTGGAATAGCAGTTAATTCTACAAACTCTTATAGCACATGTCATGAATCTGCATAGCTTTGGTGTTCCACTTGACACCTTCGTGCAACATTTTAAATCTCCTTGATCACACCTTTAGTCACTCCTGAGGCAACAAATTCTACTCAAACTGATCAGCCTTATAAACCATGCGTCTCCTGTTGATCTGTGTGCGTTATCTTTCTTTGGTGAGGGATGCCTATATTATCAATACATATGCTATCTGAAGTGTGTGGTAATTAGCAGTCTTGGGGGAAAATCATCCACCTTTCCACCCCTAGGCAATTTCAGAATGTATTTCTTTCACTTTGAATGTCTCTTTTTCTAAATATTTTTCACTGTTACAATTTCTTAAAATTTTTGTTTTGCAACTTGTATTTCTTCGGTTCTCTAGGCTAACTCTGGTAAAGTTAATTACACCTTACAGTATTTATTGATTTATTGAGAATTTGTTTTTGGAATCATTCTGGAAATATTTTCTCCAGAAAAAGTGACTAGATTGATTTTAGCATTAAAAAAACTACATAAAATTTTTATTTAAATATTTATTCAAACCTTTTCTTTTCAAAATGGTTAAAGTGAAACTACAGGGGGAAAAAAATCACTGAAAATGCCATTCAAGATGACTTCTCCTATATCCTTCTCTTAGGTAAATCTTTCCAAGTTTTTCCCGACTGTAATGAAGATGTGATTATTCTACAAAATCTGGGTAAAGGTGTAAGTTTAAGTTTTCTATCATCTTTACTTTGCCTTTATAATGTTTCTCATATGAGAAACTGAGATACCTAACCCTTCTATGTCTGATTTCATTTAAATTATGGTTAATTATTTTGGGAAGATACTCATAAGCAGTGTATTTTTCCTTTAAGGCAAATTCCAATATAAAAACCCTCCATTTCTGCTCTGTGGTACCATTGTTTTGGATTTCCTTTTTTTTTTTTTTGGTTGAGACAGGGTCTCACTATGCAGTTCAGGCTGGACTCAAACTCAAGAGAAATTTCCCTGCCTCAGCTTTCTGAATGCTGGGATCAAAGGGATGAACCCACCTCCAGACCTAGCCCAACTTTGCAGATTTTAATCTTGGCTTCCTCATTTAGCCCTGGGAATCTGATCCTCTGTATAATTCCTTGCCTTTTACCCATCTGTTACGTGGAAATACTTCACAGATATATTGATGTTAATACCAAATACGTCAAGCTAAAATGGTCACAATGACTGAAAATAATTGTAATCTACCATTAACTTTAAATAGCTAACATAATAATGCAAGTCTTACATGAAGGTTTCTGTAACAAAATTATTCAAGCCACCCAAAATGCCAAGATTATTTAAAAAAATCATTCTTCAAGTGTTTCCATTATGAAACAGCCATGAGGCTAAGCAACAGCTCTGCTGCAGAGCAGACTCATCTATTACTTGTTTTCACCAAGTTCCGGCTAAAGTACTTTGAAGTGTTAGGACTTTGCTGAGGGATCTATGGCCAGTGGTGGCCCAACCATTCTTCATCAGTATCCATCGCTACCCTCTCAGGGGTGATCAGCAATGGTCTTCTGTCCCCTAAACTTGAGCTCAGCCACCAACTCTCTTCATTCCACCTCACTTCTTTTCCTGGAGCTGCTGTTTTTCTTCCCCAGTAGCTGGGACTTGAACTCAAACTCCATGCTGAGCAAGGACTTTCTGAGCTACATTCCCAGCTCCTAGTTTTTCTTCTGTGCTTCGCTGGCCCATCTGCTATATGAAGGGATTCTAGAGCAAGTCTTTTAATGTTGTTATTGGCTTCTACCTGCAATATCTTCTACACACATGAAGCAACAGTAAATTTCAGCACACAAATATAGGGCAAGGACAATAAGAACATTTTTCACTACTGATCTCTGGACATCAAGTCATAAATATCACTACTAAGGTGTCTCTTCATGAAGATCTGTTCAAGCATCATTTCCAGGCATACAAAAATCCTTACGCAACTTTTTCAATGTACAGTGTCGTTTATCCACCTTTTCACTTCCCTGCATGGATGTCTTGCAAAAATCTCGTTTCTTCTCAACTTAGGAGAATGAATAAGAACTGACAGAATAAAGTACAGGAAGTAGAGGGAACCTGTTAAAATCTCCTGATCCCTCAGATATGCTGCAAAGTACAACCTTACTCTGTTCCTCAGGCAAGGGGAAAATCCTCCTCAAATTAAGGTGGTTCCAAGATCCTGGTCAGCGTGGGAACTCCGTGCACTCTGAACTGGGCCAACTGGGAAACACGAGGTGTGTTATGACTGCAGCCCTACAGACAGGTGGGAAACCCAGGAGGTAGGAAATTCATGAATCTGTGGAAACATAGTTTCTCCTTGCTCACGTTTCAAACTATACCATTATCTTTAATAATTACCTTTGTACCTTAACTTTCCATATGAATGCATAAAGCATCCAACAGAAACTAAAAATATATTCTGATTACCTTGACAGAACCACAAATACTTGTGTAAGGATAGGGTTAATAATTACTAAACAAAATCCTTAGCCACATGCATATCACTGACAATAAATATAGCAGATCAATAGAGGGGAAAAACCTTCAATGGGGAGGTGGGGGAAAGGAGAACTAGAGCAATCAAATGTGCAAGACTAGCTGCAATAATTATTCAAATACAAACACCTAGGGATCTGAGAAGGGTAAAGGTCTGTTGTCATTAAGAAAATTTTTCAAAAATCACTTTATTCATTTTTTATCTTGTATGGTCATCTGTAGTGTTCAAATTTGCCAAACAATTGCTTAACTCCACTTCAGTCTACCTTCGCAAACAAAGCCATTGGTCAACAGAGAAGATTCAAACAGTTTCAAAAGTGCAACATTTTGAAAGCATTTTGTTTGCTAATACAAATATACTTTATGGTTAACTATTTAGTTGAGATTGATTTCCTCAAACGTGTCCCAATTATTTGATGAGTTTAAGTATAGCATCGGCAGCACTTAAGACTATTACAACATGGCAAAGGTGTAAAAATCCAACTAATCTTAGAATCTTTCAGCCTCTTACTGTAGTACCATGTGCTGCACAGTTAGCCACCACTGTTATTTTTCATCAACAAAGAGAACTGCTGTCATCCTCAGCTGTTTCAAATGATGGCATTATAAAACATTTAATTGACTTCATAACTCACAGAATTTTCATGCATGATTTTATCATTTTCCTGGTAATATTTTTTTCAAGTTCATCAGTACTTCCTTTTTTTCTACATCCTATCATTATCCAGAACTGGGTATACATAAAAGAAAAAAATACTATAAAGTTGAATTAAATGACTACTAAATATATTGCTGTCCCTTTATTCAATAAGCTAAACGAATACAAATAAACCTATTCAAAAAATGAAAATTACTTCTGAATGGCATCCACTGGGAGACAAACCTAGATTAAAACATTACAGTTGGCTCTAAACATCAGCAGGATTGAGAAAGTCTTTAAAATGAATAAATGTACTGTTCAGGGTCTTTTGATTCTAATATTCCATCATTTTAAGCAGGCACAGCATTTCTGCAGCAGTAAGATGTCTGAAATTCGAAGTAAAACCAAACCAACCCATACGGGAATTTAGTCACTAACAGGAAGTCCTATCAACTATGAATGGCTTCAGTTGGTAGTAACTTGCACATTTCATTTTTGACTGGGAAAAATTATTAGAATCCTCATATTAAGCAAGCAATACACTACAGCCAAATTGTCAAAAGGACCTAATTAACATATTATATATGCTGTTAAGAGTAACAAGTCTCCTTTAATTCTTGTTGTAATGTGCACCAAGTGCATACAGTTCTTACTGCATTACACATTTCCCTCTCTGAACTCCAGTAGCACTTGTGAGCCTGTCATTTAGTGTCAGCTTCCACTTCATTTTACTAATTCGTGTAAGGGGCCAGGGATGTAGCTTAGCAGCACCGTGCCTACCTGACAACTGCAAGGTCCTGAATTCAATCCCAGACACACACAGAGCTAATTCTCATTGCAAAATTACCTGCAGTTTCTTTAAGGACCCACAGCCTTTAGAATAGGGCAGTGGTGGCAAACGTATGGCACACATGCTACAGTCCACTCTTACCAGAGAAAGCTCTGAGTCGCCAAGTACAGTGTATGCATAAAGCTAGCAGTCAGCATTCCTGAGCCCCTGGGTTCGTTTCCCCCTTCCTTAAAGAGCAGATTTGTTATTTATGCTGGAGATCTGTTCTGAATTCTTTTGTCACACTCTGTATGACCCATTAAGGAAGTTCTCAGAATTAACCAGATCCTGTCCTGCACCATTCAGCCATACGTATGCCTCACACATCACAGGCGAATGTGCAGAGACAACACTCTTTTATTTTATTCACTGCCGCTCGGTCCATGCCACATGCTTTGCCGTCCTTTCCACCTAAGCCACCTCTAACACATCAACAAAATCTGCCGACGGATGCGAAATGTTTACATGATATGAATATCTTCTGCAGTGCATCAAAGAATATGCAAGTGGCCAAGTAATATTTTAAAAGAATCTTCAATTCATACACCAAGTTACTTACTGTGGGCTTACCCCAATCACTCAAGTGAATAACCTATGCGTTAGTGTTTGTCTTCAAAGATCTGGCATTTAATGACCAGCGAATACAAAGGTAAAGGTATGGACTTATGTTTGACTACTGCTCTATCCCCTATGACCAAAAACAAGGCTTACACATATGGAACTTGTTGAAACAGAAACTACTTACAATCTTCTGTAATTTCAATTAAAATGCTCATTTTGTCATGTTTTTTGATGTAATTTACCTCTTTTCTACTGATCTCAAAAGTTTAGTGTTTATTCTAATTGCTTTGAAATAGATATTTGAACCATTTTTGTTCTCTAAGCAACAAATCAATCAATAAACTGCACGTTTAGACTCTGTCTAGAAGCCATTCCCCAGACTAAGCCAATTTTGAAACTCTAAACTGTGCTACACGCTGCAGATGCCACCCTCACTTCTAAAAGCAGCTCTGAAGTGTTTACAGCCATTACTGGTCGCACTTAGTTCAGTTTCCCGTGTGGACTCCTTCAGTAAACCTGCCGGTTGACTCACCTACTTTTTCCCAGCAACAGGTGGGGACCCCGTGACCCCTTCCATTCTGACCAAACCGTCACTTTACTCTGACAAGAATGGCAACTATCTGACTTCTAATCATTTTCTCAATTCTCTTGAACTGGCACGTAATACAGCAAATTTTTAAGACAGCTCATGTTTGCCTCCTTCCAGACTGTTAATTTTCCTCAAATCACTTAGGATTAAAAAGTATGGTAATTAACTAGTGATGAATAGGCAATAAAATGACAAACATATCACTAATAAAAAGTTTAAAGTTGCACCCAAGGCACTCGATAAGAATGCCAGGCACCAACTAGGTAAGGCAGGGTACTCAGCAACAGCCTAAGGAAGCAGCACATCGGTGATAATCTGCACGCCGCGGGTCCGGCAGCCACATCAGATCCAGGTGAACGCTGCGGGCGAGGAAGGCCCGCCTCACACAGGCTCCGCAGCCGCCATTCGCGTGTCAACCCCTCCCCAAGTCTCTGGAAACCCTTTTGCTCTCCAGTCAACCGCTTTCCCCACCCGCAGCAGGAGGGCCTTCTCCACGGCACCACCACGCTGCCTCGGCGGGCCGCGCACTCCACGGGGTCCTGTGCCGCTCTCGGACCTTGCCGCGGCTTACTCCTGGCACGCCTCAGATCTCCACTTGCCCAAGCCAAGCAGAGATCAGTTTTAAAGGTCTTCCAGCTGGATGTGAAGCAGATAACCTGGACGGCCTCCCCGCTGATGGAGGCAAAGGCCTAGCTGAGCTTATTGCGTGGGGGAAGGGCAAATCCTTAACTGCATGAAATAGGCCACCCATACTTGAACCCAGAACTTGACTCCTAACCACTGAACTAACTACGTAGTTAACCTGAATTCAGCCCATTAGGTAATTATCAGGTGGCAACTCGCAGAGTACCAGTTAGAGCGAGATTTTCATCTTGGATCCCACAAATGTGAGCCCACTTAAAAGTGTACTCATCGTTTCTGCTTGTACACAGCAAAAGTAGGACTGCTTAATCCTTTATCACTCTGCTCTCGTAACACACAGCACCGGCCCTAAGTATTACTGGTTTATTACATGACTTGGCCTCAGATCACCAAACTACCAACTCGAAATTTATACAACTCAGCAGGGTCGTTTCCTGCGTCTCCCGGTCCCGGTACAGCAGGTCTCTACGTATAAACAGGCTAAATGTGGCAATGCAAACGGAGAACTGTGGCCAAAGAAACGGGGGCTTGAGATGCTCACGAAGAACCCTGATTTTAAACCGGCGCCTGTACCTCAGGCGGCAGCCTCCTGCTGAGAAAGAAGCTGGGGCAGCTCTGCGCACGCTGCCACCTGTTCCCACCTCACCGTGGCCACTGGCGAGGTCTGAGGCAAACGAATTAAGGACTCCCCAGAAAGCGCATCGCATTGCCACATAATTCGAGGATCAGGTTTTTTTTTCCCCTTGACCCTATTTCTTTAGATTCTCATTTATCTCTGCGGAAGGATGTTTACCCTAAATTATATTTTTTACTTAACCCAAGAAACCTGCGAACACTAAGTACTTGACTTAAACTGCCAATGTGCCTGAAGATGATCACAACTGCAGTCAGTACATTTTAGGGTCCGATCTCCCATCCCCTCAGTCTCTCACTCCGAGTTTCACTCATGGTTTATTAAAGGTTTAAGCTCTACACACTGGTTGGGGCTGTGGTCATAGAGGGCACCGTCTTAACTGTGCAGGAGGGAGGACATATGACATTTTAAAAAGGAAAATACCAGCTTAGGTTTGGACAGAGCCTCAGATCCCGCGTTTCCGAGTGATGACACTGTCCTACCAAAGAAAAGCAACCCATAGAACCAACAGTTTGAGCAAGTCAGTTTGCTCTTTGCCCTCCGGACTTGACAGAAACGGCCAACTCGCTGGTGTCTGGAAAGAGGACTCCCTGGCTAAGGAAGGGCCGAGGGGCCCATCTCCCTGTCAGATGCCCACAGTGCGGGCAAAGGTGGGGACGAGGCAGGGCACCTAAACAGAAGGCACCTGTGGCCAGATGGCCAGTGAGTGAGCCGGGGCCTCCGGAAGTGTTCCGCCCTAACAGGAGCAGTGAGTATCAGAGGCAACAAACTTCAGAAATATTTAGGACATGGTACGAACTGTGAAACTTCTAATTTAGGGATTATAAAGTTCTTAAGGAGTTTAAAAAAAAAAACAATGAAATGCTAGATGAAGGGTTGCTTAGATTGAGATTCCTCAGGAGTGCAGTACTGATGGAAGACAAAAATTCCAAGCACAATTCCTGAAGTAGCTGCTTTGTTACAGTTCTGGATTTTTGCTTCAAATGTTTTGAGGCTGGATCTGAAAGCTCTGTACATGAGGGAAATTCAAATGCTGCAGGACTGATGCCGCTTGTACAAAGGGCCAACACAGAACACTGTGACACCAAGAGCCGGCCCCTGAGATCTATGTGTAGTAAGTACAGGTCTTACACGTGAGGCATATGAGAACCAAAACGGGGCAAAGTTACAACCCAAGGTTGGATAGTGAGACTGGAAGTTTGCTGAAATTGTAATGCACAGCAAAAATCAACTATGAAACAAGGAATGAGTGTCTATGAAACTAGTCTTAAATCCCTACAAACTGAAGTTGCTTTGATGTTCAGGGTCATTTTTGACAACTTAAGAGATTATATTCTTACCAAGTATGTAGCAGGATCAAAATACTCCTAAAAAAAAAAAGCACCTGTCTTCTCAAGTCACATGCTTGAAGATTCTAACATACCTAGACTGAAAAGGCCGGGTTTATTTTGTGAACTATAAAACTATCAATTATATCACCCAAGTATGGCTAGAAACTGCATCTTGGTAAATTTATAGTTCCCTGAAAGTGCTAGCATCTTTAATGAACCTGACATATGGACTCCTGTGTCAAGGGATTAAATGTACCTGACATGCTGTCCAAAACTATACTTACAAGAGCATTCCAAATTAAACTCCAACTATGTATAGAACTCAGGTTATTAGAATTTAATCTTTCAAACTGTTTTCTTCTATGCAAACTGAAGCTGACAGGTCTATGGAGCATACACTTTTTAAAATAAGTATCACAACAGGAACATGTTCATTCTATTTTGAGTTATATATACCCCTAAACTTAGGATTCTGGTCTTAGCAATGTGCGTGCTAATTACTAATTATCATTTAAGGCACATCAAACATTTTTGTTATTTGTATTAATAACTGGCCTATTAGTAACTAAACCTCCATTGTACTGGCATTTCCTCATTTTTTTAAAGCACTCTACAACAGCATGCTTCAAGAAGCTGTATCTAGTACCTTATTTTCAAAGCATTTACTGTGATTTAACATTTAGAAACTGAACTCATGAAGTTTGCTTGGAACATACCATCTTAATTTGTTTTAAATACAGTTCAGACTCATTAGAAAACACTCAACCCTAGACTAGAACCAAAGGAATACTTAGCAAAAGCAGACATTTCAATTATTCCTCAAACCTGGAGTTCCTTGGTAGGCTTCCATTGCAGTGTACCACGAGGTCTAAAAACACCTTACTAGCATGTACAAGATCATGGAGATGTCCCAACAATGGCATCAATATCCCAAGTGACAGGACTGGAAACAGCTGTGCAATTCAACACATTTAAAATAAGCTAACAATGGGAGCCCTTCATTACTGATTTGTTACATATTAGGAATTTAGATCTACTGTCAACTAAGAATTGATACATTAGATCTAACTAAACAAGCAGAGGCTAACTTTTTGACAATATTTACATAGATTTGAAGTCAGGGTCCATCTACCACTTTTTTATCCTTGAAAATTGTTCTATTCTCATTTCCTCACAATAAAACTAGGATACATACACATTTGAGTCAACAGGATAATGGGAAATAAACAACCTTGGTACCTGCACCCACTTCCCCAATTAAATTCTGGACCCTTGTAAGAAGAGAACAAAAAACCAGAATACTAGGAAAAATAACCTTTTATTCCAACATGCTCATTATGGGTAATTTGTAGACAAGCAGTTTCAAAATGCGGGATTTTATTTATTAAATGCCCTAAAACAACTCAAATAGCATGACCAAATCCTAAGTTTGTCACCAAGCAACCCTAACGGCTGCTTCTGTGTTCAAGTCATTTGGAGAAGGGATACTAAACCTTTGTCAACATTTGCTAGGATCATACAATTCATGGGGCATATGTATTTTCCTAGTAATTTTTTTAAAAAAATCAATAAATACAATCATTATTCTTATCTGCCAAGAGAAATCTACACTGAGTAGCAAGGAAGTAAGCTGTAAAACATCTCTAAGCCAAAGAATACAGTAATCTGGAAATTCATGCTTTTACTTCAACGCCCAAAACTAATCTGTATACATACTGCGGTCCTCTTACCTGTACCGCTCAGCTGAGTTCTCAAAATCCTCTAATGTTAGACAAACTACAAAGGTGTTAATATTCAATTACTAACAAAATGGTTATTTCACTGGATTCACAATAAACTTTAATGTACACCGAACTGTTCTCCAGGCAGCTGCAGGTTGCATTTGACAGGAATCAGTACGAAGAAGGTCTTCAAGTCTACGTACCGGAAAAACCCGAAGTCTGGTTTGTTGTGCTCAAGGCAGGCTTGCCTGTAAAATAAAGACTACAAAGTTTTTAGTGAATCTTTGGTACTTTGTAAACAGTGGTAAGAGAATGTCAAGTGATAACTTCTAAATACAGACCTGTACATGTGTGCAAAAGCACATGAAGGCTCTTTTGTTAATAAAAAGTTTTCAGGCTGTCAAACAAGAACTCATGGGGACGTAGGCTGAAACGTTTAAGGCTGAAGCACTGTAAGCCTCAGGTCAAAGCTGTTTTCCCCCAGGTCAATTAGAGATGAATCAATAATCTACTTGTTCATATAACGATATCTTAAAATATTTAAGCTTAAGTAGTATTTGCATGGTTTTCAGTGTATGCTAAGGGGAAAAAATTTAACAGAACCAACATAAAATGTTGCACACTTGACCAGAAACAAAATCCCTGTACCCTACACAACACTGCCAATCACATTAAACATATTTTATTAACTTGCTCATTAGAATTAAATCTCTTTCTAAGATCAAGTAAGTTCTAAACAGATATACAGGTTCACCATCCAGGGACAGAGTTAACATTTAAAAGTTTTGTTGAAATTTGACTTACGTGTTAGCATGTAAGAAACCATCCACAGCAGGCTTATCACAGGTTCCATTTTTAAAAAAATAAGGCTAGTATAATTGAAACTTTCAAACAGGATGCAAAGGCCACTTTTTACTTATAACCACAACACACCTTTCTCCAAAGCACCAATAAAGGCTAACATGGAACTTTAAAACACGAAAGCAATGTTTTTCATTAAATACCCAAAGTGAAACAATTTTTACATTCTATCAATTCAAGAATTTCAGGTTAATTATATTAGATTTTAAGTAAGCCATTATAAATTTTGGTTCTTTCTGAAAAATTTAGCTTAAAACTCAACCCCACAATTGTCAAATAATTACATCTAGTCAAGAACTACATTTCTTCAAGATACCTTGAAAGTGAAATCCTTTAAGATTTCACTCACTGTGCTTTGAAAAACATTAATTTCATCAGATGTTATAATCGCTAAAGTTACTGAAATTTAATTACTAAAATAACAATTTACTCCAAAATACAGCATTTTCCAAAGCTGACAACTTCTCAGTTTTAAACAAATGGACCTTTTCAATCTATTAAGACAAATCATTTTTAATAAAACACATCAAAGTATTCTCTAAAGATAAAACTCCTGAAAGAAAAGGAAAAGGCAGAAATGTCGAATGAAAACAATTAAACTTCAGTTCTTAAAATTTCGCTCTAGTAACAAATCACACTGGCCTGGAATAAAGTCATTATTGCCACACTTCAGAAAATATTAACTGCAGATATAGAGAAAAACTAATTTCAGATTTTCACTGAACTACAGTACATGTGGCATTAGGGAAGCATGTACCCAAAACATACTGAACACAACATTTAGCGTATCCTGTCCTTTTTCTTTTTCATTTCCACTTTTTAGGTCCCACAAAGCAGCAGTCTGAGGTAGCCAAATCACTTGCAAGACACACATCATTAACAACAGAAAAAAAATAGCACAGAGCCACTTAATTGCTGCACATCAAGAACACATGTATTCACACAATAGAACACTCATCATGGAAACATTCCCCCATGCTTTAAAAAAACATCTTGGATTTAAAAACACATGGATTTAAACAGGATTTTTTAGACATTTAAAAATTTTAAGTGACATAATTTATTAACTTTTAGATTAAATAAGTCTTCCCTAATTAACACTAAGTCCAGAGGGAAAAAAAATATTCTAACTTTACAGATTGGCATGCATTTATGATAAATTTCTTTTACAATCATTCTGGAATACTTGAGAGGCAAATTTTATCTAACTCTAAAACTTGTGAAATGTTTTAGTACAAAAGTAAGACAATATTTGGTTTCAAGGAACAAAGAATTGTACATGCTCTACACTAATGAAAACGAGAAGCTACCCAAACTCTTTTATTAAACAATGCAAATCTCTTGAGCATTTTAAAGTGGAAATCAGAATCTTCAGCAATATTTAATTTTCAAAGTCTTCTGGTCACAATCCCCACCAAACTCAACAGGCCGGGACAAGTGCAATACCATACAGAAACACAGCATTGCAACCGATCCCAACCTGTGTAGAAAGGGGTTTGATTTTCCCTCACTTTTTCTACAGACTTTTCACCACCACAGTCAGTTTTGCATGGATTTGCACAGCAGAATATCATACAGCTGGATGCAAACCTGCAAAACTAACCATAGACCAGTGTTCAGTAACAGGACAGGACAGGACAGTGTGACTGGGCGCGGGCCGAAGCTGGAGTTCTACAGCTAGCAGTACTTTAAGTGCTCATAATGCAGTAGATAACTAAACACTACCTGCACTATAAGCACTTTAGTGCTACAAAAGCTGTCACGTCAGATACACCAGGCAGATTCTACATCGACACAATAAAAGTACACAAAATTAGTAAAAATCATTTGAAGGAAATAGCAGGCCACCATCAGTTTTGCATAGATTTGCACAACTACATTCTTCTTGTAGTGCAACTATGCAAAACTAACAGAGGACTGCAAACACAAACTATTAAAACCCCTAGATACTTGCTTGACTTGAATTAGATGAAAACATAACTTCTTATGCCAGAAGGAGCACTTAGGGCAGTAGATGCTAATCTACTTCACTATCTGCACTAGATGCACCTTAGAACAAAAAGCACTCAGAATCAGCAGAGCCTGTCTTTAAAGCCCACCTTGGCTTCCCGAGGCAGCTGTCACCATAATGCTACAAGTGCCTTCACTGCAGTAGATGCACATATCACTACCTGCACTGTAAGCACTTTGACATTATTCTGACTGGTCACAATCTTCAGTTTTACAAGGTGATGTTCCCTTTATTCCTGCTAAATTTGAAATCAATAATTAGAGTAACATCTCAAATTCTAACAGCTCTGAAACACAAAATTCCCATATAAGCTCTAACAAGAAAACAATTAGCTTGATTAGCTCATAGGTACACGTTCCATTCATGACACATGCAAGCTTTAAAAGTAGAAAATTCTTTACAAAACTAAGCAACTTCTAGTCTAATGCTGAGTGGTGGCTGTTCATCCATGTGGCCTCTCATATATTCACAATTCAAGGAAAAAATAAAAATCACACTGGAGTAAGATCAAGTTATTTGACTTTCGAATACCTTTGAGAGGAAATCTTCACATCCACGTGGCAAAACATTTCCTTTTCTTCTGGCTTCCAATTAGCAAATATTTGATAAAGCGATTAACGAAATTACTGCTAAGACTACATTTCAAGTTTATTAGTTGGCCAACTTAACACATACTGCTTAAGATTCTCAAAAATGCAATCAACCTAAATTAGATCTCCTTCCTCATTCAATCTCAAATTCCCAAACCTGTGTACTGCAAACTGCATTAGTTTCCAAAGAGGTATACGGGTTTTTGGGCCGTACTTTTTACTACCTTCAAAACTAGCAGTTCTGTATGTATTTAATGAAGTATTGTTCTAGAAAAAGCAAATGGGCAAAGTCCAAGACATCTACTTTTACGCGTTAAAAACCCAATCCTATTGTATTTATTTAACTCAAAAACAGAACAGTAATTTAACAAGAAAAGTTAACACAAAAAAATAATTAAAATATTCTTACCCATTCGGGAAACTTCCTGCTCAGCCAAGTATCCTTTGAAAAGCTCTGGTGTGGTTAGGTCCACGTGTATGGCTGGGGTGGAGGAGGACAGAGAGAAAAGATAAATGTATATTTGCTGAAAATGACCACCGTTCCCCAATCCCATTTATAAATACACTATTTTTCCAACCCCTCTACTCTAAATTAATCTCGTTAACTTGCAAAACCAAAGTAACAGAACCAGACACATCAGCACGATTTAAAAGACCAATGATGCAAGTGTAAAAACGTGGGACAGAATAAAGTTGAAAAAATGTCCAGCCATCACGCTCCGATCCGAGTTGAGCAGCTCCAGAAACACTCGAGGCGTGGCCAGGAGTCATCGGGAACTCAACGCAACTCCATGGAGAGAAAGAGCAGCCCGAGACTATTCTTCCCCACCCCTCCCCCATCGAGACCTCGTGGCTTCGAGCCGGGATAAAGAGTTGTTTCCTCAAGTGCTGGGGTCCCCAGGGCACGTCGCTGGTGTCTTCTTTCGGTGCCGTCGGACCGCCAAGCCGGCCCTCTCCACTCCTCTGCCCCTCCGCTCCAATTTAGGAACGTAAAAGCGGGCAGGATCGCCCGAGACCGAGCAGCGCCCGCCACACTCATGGAGCCCGGGCCGGCAGCACATGTCGCACAAGGGGGCGCGCGGCGCTGCGGTTCCCCGCGCGGCCGCCAGGGGGCGGAGGGTCAGGGCCGGGCCCGCCGGACGCGGCCGCCCCCCTCCGTTTCCCGGCGGCAGCCGCGCGGCGACCGGTGGCGCCCAGGCCCGGGCTCGGCGGGGACGCGGCGCACCGCCCCTCCTTTGTGTCCCCCGCGCCCAGCCCGGCGAGGGGCGGGGGCTCGGCGGCCGCGGTCCCCGCCACACGCGGCCCGAGGCCTACGCCGGGAACAATCGGCGGCGGCGCGCGGTCGCCGCCATGTCCCCCGCCCTCGCCGCGCGCCGCCCGCGGGAACATGGCGGCGGGGACGCCACGGCCGACCGCCGGCCCGAGCCGCGCTCCCGGGGCGGCCGGACGGGCCCACGCGGCGGCGGCGGCGACGGGTGCGGGCCCGGGTCCTCCGCGGGCCGCGGCGGGGAGGCGGCGGGCAGCGCCCGCTCCACGCGGGAACAAAGCCCACGCGGGCGGAGGCGCAGGCCGCGCCGCAGCCGCCCTCACCGCGCGGCTCACAAAGTTTGGAGCGCGGCCGCCGCCCGCCGCCCGCAGGTACCTCGTGGCGCCGCCCGCCGCGGCCTGCCCGCGCCGTGGCCGCTTTGTTCTGGCGGCGCCGTAACTCTCGCCGGGAGAAACTTTCGGCCCGGCCCCGCCGCCGGCCGCGCCTCCCCGTGGGGCCATTGTGTGCGCCGCGCGCCGCCCTCGGGCCGCCCGGCGGGCTCCGCGCTCCCGGCCGGCCGCCGCCCTCCCGCCGCCGCCGCCGCCGCCGCCGCCCGGCCCTGCCCTCCGCCGCCGCCGGCCGCGTGCGAGCGGGAGCCCCGGAGCCGCCCGCCACGCCGCCGCCACGCGCCCGCCCGGGCCCGCCGCACACAACAGGTTTCCTCCGCGGCGGGGGCGGGCACACTCACCGGAGGAGTAGCCGCCACCATCTTCGCCCGCCCGCCGCCTCCCGCCCGCCTCCGCCTCACTACGACCCGGGGCCCAGGCCGGGGGTGCGGCCGGCGGGGGAGCCGCCGGCCCGGGGAGCGCGGGGGGCTTCGCAGGGCGCGCGGGGCGCGGCCGGGTCGCCCCCACCCCCGGCCTCGCCCGAGGGCGCGAAGTGGCGCGAAGGCGCGGGCCGGGAGGCGGCGGCGGCACCTCGAAGGACCATGTGGGTGAATGAAGGGCGGCGGCTCCCGCCTCAACGTAAATACGGACAAGCCCCACTCCCTCATTAGCATAAAAAACAAAGTACTTCCGACCTCCCCGCCCGCCCGCCAATCACCGCAGGCCCCGCCCACGGCGGCCCGTGCTGGCGGCCGCGAGAGCGGGAGCCCCGAGCCGCGGGCGGCGCCGCGCTGCTCCTTCCCGGCCGCGCCGCCCGCCGCCGCCGCCGCCCGCCTGCGGGGCGCCTCGCCCAGACACCTCGCGCCACGCCTCCGCCACGCCCTCCGGCCCAGCTCCCCGCCTGGAGGCGCACGCGGCGCGGGGTGCCGGGAGCGGCGCTCTCCCCGGCGGGGCGCTGCCCTCGACCGCGCGGGTCTAGGTGGAACGCACCGGCCCGCCTCGTGCGGCCGGAGCCCGGGATAGGTCCGATCGTGACTTCCCCTCACCTCGAAACGGGATCTCGGGGCGAAGATCGCTGGGGACCAGAAGCTAGTGCGCTACCCCGAGGCTCTTAGGGATGGATGCACAGGTCGCTCAGCGTGCTTCCTTAACCTGGCCGGGAGGAGCCGACCGCTGCCTTCGCGGAGGGTGCGGGGTGCGGCGCCGAGCCTCGCGGCCCAGCTGTGCTCCCCAGAACTGGGCTCTGCCTTGGAAGTGGCTCTCCTCGGGAAGAATCTCATCGACGGCCACAAAACTGAGAGCCCACGAGGCACCTCCTTCCACAGTGTGCTTCAGGAAATTCCGGAATTCTCAGAAACATAATTGTTAAAAGAACTGAGGGCTCATAACGAGTTACAAATAACAGTAATTTAAAATTGGTTTCAAATGCCTGTTGGAAAGCACATACCTCTACCTTGTGATTTTTGCCAGAAAACTTTAAAAAAATATACTACCAGAAGACATCTAAGATCCAAAGTTTGACCTTCCATTCTTTCCAGCCTTGCTAATCTTTCTAATTCATATGACCAAATCCCTTGCTTACATTCAGTTGTCAAACTAACAATGATATGAAAGTAATGGATTCAAGTCTAGGTTTTTGATTCTTATTTTGTAAACCAGATGGATTAAGGTCTAGGTTTTTTACTTCCTATTTGGTAAATCAAATTGATGGCCGAAGCAGAAAATTTTACAATATTTCATCATTCTGCAAAGGGGGAAAGCTGACTGAGAATTTTATTGTCTTCTTGATATTACTTTTGTCCAGCGTTGCCTATTATATCACTCTCTTTAAAACTTCACCTTCTGCTTTAAATTAGAATGACTGGGCGAGAGAGTTTTGTGAGAGTCCATTAAACTCTGAATCATGGGAAATCCCACCCAGAGACAGATTTCTGAGCAGGGCAGAGGTACTTTTACCAGTTCCTTCAAATTAAAATCAACACTAAAATACTAGTTTTCACAAGCTGTGTTTAGACATCATCGTCTATCTGAAATCTTACAGTCAGCTATGTCCTGTGGCGACCCGAGAAGGCGTTTCATTCCTAAAGTGCACATTTTTTTTTTAAATAGTAATCAGGATTTTGGAAGATGTAAATTCATTTACTCATACTGACTTGGAAATCCCAGAAAGTTTCAGAATTAGTGGGTTGCGTTTTATTTTTAAGGGGCTCATTCATACTTCCTTTCAAAATTAATAAACAAGTTATCTTAAATAGAATAATGGAAAACTTTCAATCCTAAAGAATTAAAATCTTTGACAACATATGTGTGTGTTTACATATATATCAAGCCATCAGTTATTACGGGCTTCAAGTCCTCAACATCTGAAGCCATATCTAGGTATATTTTATAATTAAAGGAAAGATGTGGGGATATGATTTTAAACATCACCAAAATACCTGAACTGCTATCACATGCCTTCTGCAACCAAAGAATAAAAATAAAGAGATCTAAAATGTCAGAGTAGACGTGCAAGCTTCTCAAGTCAGCTAAACACAAACTGTTTTACAGTCAAGAACATTTCAGATAAAGTGAAAAGCTCAGTGTAACATCAATGTCCATATAACTCTTTACATGCTATATAATAAATAGATAAATACCTCTCTTTTCATTTTCACTCGTGTGTCAGAGTCCAATAGAAATACATGCTGTGAATTCAAGACATCTAAGGTTCTTGTCTTAATAATGTTGACAATTTGATTTCCTATCTTTTACTGTTTGTCACTGTGAACTGTTTGGTGTCAAAGTTTTCAAAGATAAGCTCAGTGATGGTGTTCTTTTTTAGCATAATAGGATTTTAAGAAAATACTAATCACATTTACATTATAAATATGAAAACTTAGGAATGACACAGGAATCTGAGATAAATAACTTCATTGTTATTATATATATGTTTAGGGGTAATTTATAAACTTGCGGTAGGAATTAAGTATATTGTATATTTAGTAAATTGATATTTTTACATAGATACCTGTATTGTCATTATTTGGTATTTTCTCACAGAATTAAATTTAACGGAAAATGAGAACAAATTTAAACACCACTGAGTTTACAAAACTAAGAATAAACTCAACTCTTTATACTGTAGCAAACCAATCTGACAAAATGAATAATAAAGTTTGAAAGTTTTTACAATATATATTTGTAAATGTCTGAAAGTGAATAATCTAGTTGTACTCTATTAATGATTGTTGAAAGGTAGAATTTTAAAGAGTTTTGATCTAACTTAATACCCATGAATTAAATATCCTCTGATCTTCATGCACTGGTTACAGTTATCACAAGGAAAATGAACCTATGTTTATGAGAAGTTCAATTTTATTACTGATTACCAAGATTCTTTTATGAATAAGGTAAAATTTCATGTGTGTAAACTTTTATTGTATTTTCTCCTTTCAATATGTAATTAAATAACTCTTCTGATGGCAGGTTATTTAGAAAGTCTATTGTGTATATGTCACTTGGTAATCAGACGTAACATGAATATATGGATTGTACACTACAAATGACATTTCAGTATGATGTCAAGGGCATTAGATTTATAGCAAATACAAATACCATGATGATTTGACCATTTAATTTGATAGCACCATCTGTGATTTCAGAATTTTAAAAATTATAATTAGAGAAGGAAAGATGATTTAAAATCGGTGGCTTTGAATGAAGAAGTTGGAAGAAAGTTTCCTCTCTCTCTCTCTCTCTCTCTCTCACCCTCTCTCTCATATCTTTGAAATTATTCCTGTCATATTCTGTAGAACTAGGTGGCAATAACTGATGATTATTTAATTAGGAAACCCAGTCACTGTAGATACTGTTTGTGGCAATAAAAGACCAGTTTCTAAAAGTTCAGTATGGGTTAATGTTTGTCAATATATGTAAAATTGTATTGTTCTCATAGTTTATTGCCCTCGTTTATTTTTAACTAACACTTCAAAAAAGTATCAGGATAGTAACCCTTCACATTTTTACCAGAAGAATGAGGCATCGATATTTCTGTCCTTTGTTCAGTGTCTCTCAGCGTGGCTGTGCTTTATAGTAAGCCAAGGAGACATTGAAACATGCAAATGTCTCACTGATACTTACAGATATTTTAATTTAGTGAGTCAGAAGTGGGACTAAAATTGTTTTTTGAAAATTCCCAGCTCACAATTGTGTGAAATCAGGACTACCTGCTGCTTTGTTCTTCCATTAGATCAAAAATGTGTGACCAGTCATTACCATCAGGAACAATAAAGAACTGACCTAAAACATTCCAAATCTCTCATGATTATAGAAATGAAAAGTAAAGACAAAACTTTCAGAAATAACTTTGAAAACTTAATACTGTCAGCCGTAGCAATTTTGGTTTATAAAACACATTGGACACTTTAAAAGTGCCTCTTTGCTATCTGGGTTTGCAGTTTGATGTAGCTAAGAAATTTATTTAACAATGGAAGATCATTCACATGAACTGTGTGAAAAAAAATCTCTGGAGTGTATTTGTTTGTTGTGACAAGGTGAATTTTCTTATCATTTAGCTATGTGGCACATTTAAAGAGATCATCGTGGACATCAGTAAAATTTTAAAACTAATAAAGCACATACAAATAGGGTCTACAGTAGGAGACATTATGAAATGCTGCTACTTTTCATTTATTTCATTCAGTATTTAAAAGCTCCTTAGATCGAGTTTTTTCCCCTTCCTTTCAAATTTGGAATCGAACCTTAATTTTTTGACAGAGGAAACAAGTTGATTCAACCTATTATCTAGATTTATTCTTCTATCTCAAGATATCAATGATATAATATTCTCTTTACCATTAGTAGAAAACACACAGATTTCACAGTTGTTACACTATTTTACGAGACTCTATTTAAGTATATATTTTCACCTAACGATCAAGCCTGGTAATTCCTATGTATATCAAGATGGTAATCAAGCTCAGTAACAGTATGGTTCAGCTCAAATATCTGTGAGGGCCACTTGCTTTTAAAGTCCATAATGAATATATCATTTCATACAGTTACCAGAGGCAAATGTAATATTTATGTGAGTCTCCCAATAAGGGGCATACATTTTTTGATAAATCTTGAAAACAATGCACCTTGGTACTGTTATATACCAATTAATTAAACCTTTTCTGCACACAGGCTGTACACTCCAAAATGGCACTTATTTTTCACACAGCAGTGTTCCGAGTAAGGAAGTATGCTGCAGCAGTTCGGCCAGGTGATCCCTGAACTGACCTGGAAGAAGAGAGATGAGAAAAGTGGAAGGACTTGTTACTATCACGAAGAGTAAACAAGATTTCTACTCCGCTGTTGTCCAAAGAGAAGTCAGAAGTCACCCTTGAAAATCAATTATTTTTACTTGGTTTTATTGGTACATTTTATATACACAATATGGTCACACTTGACATTGAGAGTTTGTACCAGTATATTACACAACTTAATTCTCATTTTTTTCTCATTCCCCTGCCCACCCTGCAAACCCTTGCCGCCCATATACATGAGCTTTATTTCCTTTTTTTTTTACCATTAATTCTTTTCTTTCCCTTCTTTACTTACCCCTGCTCCCTGAGAATGAATTATTTAATTTGATCTTTGAGAACATGTACAAAACGATATTGTTTTGCTAGAAAGACCAATGTAGGCTGACACACCTGTTTAGAGAAATTTTTCAAAATTACATAAGAAAAAATTAAAAGCAAATTACATTAGACTTAGCATACATACTTAGATGTGTCCAGTGTTAACATTTGCTTCCAAAATATTAGGACAAGTAGTTCACTGTTCTCTGGCGGGGGAGTCATAGCAGCTATTTTTAAAGGCTACAAATAAAACTAATCCAAGAGAGTATTTAAAGACAAGTCAGTCTAGGAAAGATGAGTTTAGGAGTCATAAACACTGGAGCAAGATATTAAAACAAGGACGAAGATGGAGCCCAAAGGACAAGATGGAAAAATGCCAATGAAGTTAGATTCTGGAAATGCTCTATATCTGAACCTGATGGGTATTTAAAAAGCAAAGCTATCACTGGATACTTGAAATTGGTGTACTTTGCACTTTGTACATGCTTTCTGAATTTTAAGACAATATGGCCAGCAATAGCAACAGCATCTGCCTGGAGGAAGAGATCTGTACAAGCCCAAGCAAATACAAAGCAGGGATTGAGACACATGCGGGGATAGTGGGGTTAAATACCAGCAATGTCCTTTTTGGTTTTCATTTTCGTTTTCTGAGTCAGGGTCTCACTATGTAGCCGAAGCTGCCCTTGAACTTGTGGCAATCTTCCTGGCTTAGCCTCTTGAGTGCTGGGATTCCATGCCTGGCTGCCTGAATATCTTTTGTTAGTGGTATATCTGTATAGTGGTGTACAATGTGGATATTACACATTAAATCAGCTAAAATCAATTTCAAAGTCACGGAATGGGCAAATTAGTCAATTTTGAAGAAACTACTTACTAATGTTTAACATTAGTAAGAAATACTGGGTTTTATAGTAAATATATAAGGAGAGACTAACTTTTTTTTTTTTTTTTTTGAGACAGGGTCTCGCTTTGTAGTTCAGGCTGGCCCTGAGCTCACTATGTAGCCCAGGCAAGTCTCGAACTCAGCAATCCTCTTGTCTCTGCCTCCCGACTGCTGGGATTACAGGCGTGAGCCACCACGCCCAGCAAGGAGAGACTAACTTTTAATATTAGGCAAGAGAATTAAATGTTGAGGAGGTGACTGACTGACATCTTACACAATCCCAACAGGACATGTTGTTTAGTTGCTTGCGAACATGAACTGTGTATAATGGTTATTCTTGATTGTCAGCCCAGCCTGTTTGACAGCCACCTGGGGATCAGCAAAGCATGCTTCCTAGTGTGTCCAGACGGGCACTGGGGGTATGATCCTGACCTCTTCCTCTGTGACTCCCTTCCTACTCTCTGTTTCAGGGAACTATGAGTTGAGTGACTTTCTCCACCACGTCCTTTTGTCAGGACACTTCTGCCTCAGAATCTCTCACTAGAGATGAGAACTGTGAGTGAAAAGAACTTCAGTTCCTGAAAGTTGCATGTGTCAGGTATCTTGTCCCAGCAAATGGAAAACAAACTAATACAGTACTGAACCCAATTACGTCAATATTAAGTGTTCAAGAAAAATTAGTGCCTGCTATTGGCAAGATGAATTAGCTGTTTCTTAGTGTATGTTTCCCTAAAATAATCACGAGAATATGCATTCAAAAACTGTTGATATGAACATGAAAATTCTATCTGAAGAATCATAAGCCTAATCGCTATCTTATGAATGTACCCTTAGAAACCTATTTAATAAGTCAGTCTTATGACTGATCTGAAAAAGAAGACATGCTTTTTTATTACAATTGAGTGGTTTGTACAAAGTGACTTTGAGATCAGAAGTGTTATGATTTCTACCTAGATATCTCCCTCAAAGCCTCATGCACTCATAGATGGGGCTAAAGAAAAATTTGATGGTAAAAACAAAAACAATTGAAACAAAGCTTCTGTATAGGTTTTGGGGTGGTAGGGAGAGCCCAGAATGGGAAAAAAATGAGAATCAAAATGCGTCATTTACAGGCACAAATTCTCAATGTTCAATGTGATCATAATGTATTATAAAGTGTACTAATAAAATCAATTTTTTAAAAAGAAAGGTAATTGAATCTTGGGGCCTCTATTCAAAGGTAAGTGCCTGGGAGCCCGTGTGGGAGGGTGTCTTTCTGTCAGGTTCTCCTTGTCTGCTCCTGGTCACCATGAGGCGACTTCTCTGTCTAGGCTTTCTGCACTGCCATCTCTGCTCGGAGCTAGCTGGCTGAGGACTGAAAACATGAGCCGAAAGAAGCCTTTTCTCCTTTCAACAATGGGTGCTGGGTATTGTGTCCCAGAGACAAGAAAAGGTGACTGACTCCAGAGGAGTCCAGGATAAAGACTGATGGGGAGACGGATACTACCATTTGTCAAGATTATCAGACTTGCGGGCTGTATCTCAGAAGGGAGTGAGGATCAAGTGTTTGAAGTCAAAGGACATTGCAGATAATGGCTAATGGCCGAGGGTAAGGAGGGTAAATACAATGGCGAGAAGACAGAAAGTTTACAGGCGTTGGGCTGCTAATGGTTAACCAGCAGACGGAGGACCAGAGAAAGGCCGCATGACACACAGAATCAGCAGCTGGTATTGTGAGTGGGGTCTTGGAGCAAAAGGTCTTATCAGGGTAGGTCAGTGATTTCCAAAGCACCTGGGCTCCCAGGTGAAAGTCTCCATCGTAAGGCAAATTGGGCATCACCTTCCACCATTAAAATTTATCATTTGTGCCATTCTGACATCGTAGTTATTTTTTATCAAATGGTCAAGTGGGAGTTGAGCCATGAGATGAATACACTTTCATCTAGTTTCTAGGTAAGTAACTACTAACCTAACCATTCACTCGTGTACTTTCACTTTGTGAAGCTAAGTGATTGCACCCCCTAATTGGAGAAGCCGAATCAACCACTAGTGATAATCACATATTAGTTGCATGCATGAATACAGTAACATAATCACAGATTATTGTCTTCCAATGTCATAGCTCATCAGACTAAGGTTCTGAGGAATACAAACAGCACCAGGCTTAGAAGAGCCCCCTCCACCTTCCAAAGACTCACTGCCCCCAGGGATTGTGAAGCAGTGAGAACCCCAGCGAGGAAACAAGTCAGGTCGAAGCATGAGCCATCAGCACGTGAAACTGCCATGGAGGCTGAATTCTGTTCCAACCAGGAATTTCTTAAATATTTCCTCGAAGTACAAGAAAATAGGCTTAGCCTGAAGGAGTGATAAGAAACTAAGAGAGTGTAGGTTCTCAGACAAACCACCACCAACCACTGTTAGAGAACTCATCCCGTGCCCAGGTCTTGGAGGTGCAAACCTCTCTCTCTCCTTTCTCTCCTCTCAGACAGCATTAGATAGTTTCAGGAATACTTTGCAGCTATATTTTCACATTGTCTGTGCTTTGCAGAACACCGAAACAACGTCAGCTGAGTTAGATTCACAGATCTGGAGATTCAAAACATTTCCTATATCTTCATGTTCATTCTCACTTGTTAGAATTCTCCTGTTTTTGCGACATAAAATCTACCAAGTAAGGTTGTTTATATAAGATTACTAATCAGCCAGGTGTGGTGGCTCACACCTGTCATCCAAGCACTCGGGACGCAGAGACAGGCGGATTGCTGAGTTCGAGGCTTGCCTGGGTTACATAGTGAGCTCAGGGCCAGCCTGAACTGCAAAGCGAGACCCTGTCTCAAAAAAAAAAAAAAAAATTACTAATCATTAGAAATTAGCATAAATGTATTAGAGAAGAATTTGGTAATTTAAATATTAACATTTACAAGACACTAAACCTTCTGTCAGTAAATCTTAAGACATAATAAAAATGTAAGCCATTTTTAAAATTCACACTTTGTACCATTCCAAAGAGATTGAATAAATAGCAAAGTTGTCATTGTTTTGTTTGCTTGAAGAAAAGATGTAAGACAAGAATTATTCACATATTTTGCATTTCTACACAGTACAAAATTCAAAATATCAATTAAATTAAATAATCCTTCATGATCTGACATGTTCTGTAGTCTCCTGTATCTTGAAATCCTTTCAACTAATTCATAAAATATCTGGCATATTTATAGCTACAACATATATAAGTGTTTACTGAATGGAATTTAGAGCCTGAGAGACTCTGTACTCTGGTACAGCCTCCTACCTTCCAATATCCTCATCACTAGCATTAGAATATTAACATCTATTGTACAAGTTGTTCTTAAGAATCTAGTAAAATCTGTAAAAAGATCAAATTACAAATGGCATATAGGTCTTAATTATTATTAATATAAAATTAAAATAGTCTGATTATATGAAAACATTCAGATTCATTTTGTTGTTGAAAATACACTAAATTATGTGATTCAACTAACCCAGTCTCAATATTATGAGTGAATTATAATTGTAAAACAGAGTGGTAATTTTTTTCACTATAAAAGTGTTTATTTTACCATCAAAGTAATTCAATATCTCCCTAAAGAGGCTTGTGTGTATGAAGCTATGCATATATTTAACAAATGCAGAATAGAGGTGGATGTATGATTTACAAAATAAAATGAACAATGTATTTGATCCTAGTTATACAATTGGTACAAAAGAGAGAAAAATGCTTATTTTCTTAGAAATTCTTTGCTCTTTGGTTTAAGATTTATAAGGATGATAACTAAACTTTAAATCACTTCTAGATTGGTACATTTACTCTAAATTGGATTTGTATGATTCTTTTCTACAGCATAATAGAACCAGTTTGGCTTCACTTTGTTCTTTCCTTTGGACAAATGATGTTCAACAAATAATCCTTGAGTGCATACAGAAACATATAACACAGACAGCTTGTTTTCCAGTAGAAATATCCATAGAATGGACATGTGTGCTAGTATTGTACGGGAAAACAGCTGGCGCAATACTTGCAGTTAGAGGTTGCTGGGTACAGAGCTCCTTTGTATGTGTCTATAGATTTTTAAAATAGCTCTACAGATCTCCACAGATCTATCTGTATCATTTTGGTGTTGCTTGTACAGGGAACTGAGGTAAGAGTGGCCAGGGTTTGCCTGTGGTTGGGTGATGGGAAACAGGAAGGGAACAGGAAATGCTGATTTCTTTCCTCATTTATTTAAGAGCATGTGTCATTCACATGTATCTGAAGGCTGTGTCACTCACTTCTCTTTAACCAACTCTGCTCCTGAAACCAGAGCCAAACGCTGCTTTTCCTTATTCATTGTAGAACACATTTCACACTGAAAAATCTCCCAGTCTCCTGTCTGCATTTTATTTCGAGGGATCTTACTTTTATTTATTTTTTCAAATCATATTTTGTAATTAGGGCATGTTCTTAATACTGCATGTTTGCAGCACTTAATGACTGCATTTCTTGTGAGGAGTTGATATATGTACACAGTATATCTTAATTCCCCTCCTCTCCTTGGCCTCTCCCTCCATTTCTTGGTCCCTTCCCTTTTGCAAGAGATCTATTTCCCTAATTCCTATTATCTCTCTTTTATTTCATTCTTTATTTTATATTTTCAGCTTTTCATATCAGAGAAACCATGCCATATTTTAGTGTTTGTGTCTGACTTGCTCCACTCAATGTTATGGTCTTAGGGTATATACGTTTTCTTACAAATGACTGGCGTTTATCCTTTTTTGGGTGGTATTGGGGATCGAACTTGGAACCTTGCACTTGCAAGGAAGGCGTTAGAACAACTGAACTAAATCTCTAACCCCTATGATCTCTTAAGACATTGAATTTAACTTAATCTTTATTGCTCTATTGTTACTTTCTGCTCCTTTGTTCAAACTTAGCAAGGTTTACAAGCATAGGATCTTATACAGTCATCACAACCTTAAGATTTGACTTTTGTGAGTCTTCTCAATCCTAATTTTATTTTGCCCAAAGTCCTTTCTATACAGTCCCCCAAGACTCTTCACACAAGCTCTCCCCTCTGCCATATGGAGACCACATAAGGGCACATAGAGTAAAACCATAAAGAACAAAATTTTAAATGTTATTTAAGTTAAATCTTCTTAAAGTTAATTCAAAGTGGTGTATGCAAATGCATGCAAGGCAAACCTCAACTCTTTTGAAGAGTCTAACATTATTGGTAGAGATATTAATATATTATTTTTCAGAGTAGCTGCAGAAATAAATGAAAACGCCTTAGTTAATTGTCACAATTGCATACAGGGATGTTCCTGCTAGCCAGGGTCCTCTGGTTTTCTAAGGGTTCTCTACTTATGCAAGGAAACAAGCAAACACAAGGACACTGTGATAGAATTCAGGAATATTGATCAACAGAGCTTTTCAGCTATAATTCCTTTGTATTAGTGGAACCTTTTATTAGTATTTTTTTTAGAAATATTGCACTTTTACCCTCCAGGTGCCTTGAATAGTCTCCCAAAATGAACTGTGTTTATAATCAGCTATCTTTGTACACCTTGCTTACAGATCCTTAGTAGGCCATCAACCACAATGTCAATTCATATTGAAAGGCACTAAAGAAAACATCAATTTTATAATTACCCTTACTGGTTTACATGGAAGAAAACATATAATCCCTAAGATGTCAAAAATGTAGAGAACAGGGCCGGAGGGTTAGCTCAGTGGTTCCCGGCACCTGCCTCGCAAGTGCAAGGACCTGAGTTCAATCCCCGATAACCACATATAATGCTGGGCATGGAGACACGCCCACCAGCAATCAACACCACATACCACAATGCCGGACGTGGTGGCTCACGCCTGTCATCCCAGCACTCGGGAGGCAGAGACGGGAGGATTGCTGAGTTCACGGCGGCTTGCCTGGGCACCATAGTGAGCTCAGGGCCAGCCTGAACTACAAAGCGAGACCCTGTCTCCAAAAAGAAAAAAAAAATGTAGAGAACAAGACCATTCAGAAGTATATTTTGCTAGATGCTTAATTATTTGGGTTGAATTCTTTGCAAGAAAGATATATCAAAGAATTATCTCTACTAACAAAGGAGAGTGAATTCTGGAGTTACACTTAAAACTAAACAAAAGTCAAAAAAGAAAACCTTTATTTTATGTTGATCCAGAAAGACTGCACATACAAGCATGTGTATATTTTTGGACAAACTTATTCAACTGTAAGTTTCTGATAAACAGAAAAATGACATATATTAAAACCATTTGGATAGTAATTATTTAGGGTAATTCTAAAAATAATTGAAGAACTGAAGAGAACTTTTGGAAATATGCTACTTAGAAAGGTAATAATGACAGTATAGTATTAGTTTTTTTTTTTTTTTGAGACAGGGTCTTGCTTTGTAGTTCAGGCTGGCCCTGAGCTCACTATGGAGCCCAGGCAAGCCTCGAACTCAGCAATCCTCCTGCCTCTGCCTCCCTAGTGCTGGGATTACAGGCGTGAGCCACCACACCCGGCAGTATTAATTTTTAAAA
The DNA here is from genome assembly GCA_004025085.1 of Thryonomys swinderianus. Taxonomy (NCBI): domain Eukaryota; kingdom Metazoa; phylum Chordata; class Mammalia; order Rodentia; family Thryonomyidae; genus Thryonomys; species Thryonomys swinderianus. Next base: position 26,657 of record PVIC010004984.1, on the reverse strand, counting down.
AGAGCTAAAAAAGCATAGTCGCCAAAAATTCTCTCCCAACTCATAAATCTTTTATAATGTGTGTTCAAATTCTGCCAGTATGTGCTCGCCTCAGCAGCACATATACTAAAATTCTGCCAGTAATCTAATCACATCTTTTTTTATTAAGGAATATCTCTGTAAGATTCTTACTAAAATTCATGTCAATAGGGTATCATGATAACTTATGAGTAATACTCCTCTTAATAACTACATCAAAATATCTATCATTTGAATATCATCCGAATTATACTCCAAAGAACTGAAAAAGAAATGGGATTTTTTTTTTAATATGGGAGAACTTTAAGGGGAAATAATTTTGTAGACCATGAATTAAGAGAGCTTAACAAGCTAGGAAGTAGTTTGACATATTTGCTGGAAGATTGAGAGAAGAGATGAGAGGGATGATTTTAAAAACAAATATATGCAAAGGGAAATGAGATGGAGGTGAGTAATGAGGGGTAAAGAAAAAACTGTGATGGTAACTTAAAAAAGGGAAACAAAGCTTATGTATTTAGGGGTGGAGGGTTATGAGGTGGGTAGGGGAACGGGAAAAAATGAGAAATAAATTGTGTCATATACTGAAACAAATTCCCAATACTGAGCATAATCACGATGTGTATATACCATGTACCAATAAAAATAAAAATTAAAAAAAACCCAAAAAACAAATCTACTTCTGAAAGAGACATATGAAGTTTAAAAGGGAGGAAACAAAGCTGATCTCTGCAATAGTTTATCTACAGTCAACTTGCATTTGAGTAAGGACCATGGTAAATTATTACTGTCATCTCATACCTATAATATTTTATTTTTTAGTCAATATATTCAGATGCAACTTGGTTTTTTCAAGTTATGGCTTGTAGAAAATATCATTATTGCAAATTAGTACTGCAATGTTGGTGATATACTTGTGATGGGTTTTCTAAATAGTAAATTTAAATGAGAAAGTAATTTAAATATATGTCCCTTCTACTCATGGATTCAACAAAGCTCTTTCTTTCCTCTGGAAAATATACTTACCCAAGGCCAGAGAGAATTCGCTAGAACTAGTAGACTTCCTTCCAGTATGTTCTACTTCTCTCCCCTCTCCAGGCAGAGCCAAAGACTTTTCTTTCTAAATGCTGGTTGTGCTTGTTCTCAAAGTGGGTTGTGCCAGTTGTTACTGTAATTATGTAGTCATACTTAATGTCCATTAACCAATGTGCTAAGATTTGGAAGTAAAAAGTTGTTGTTTCTAGGAAAATTAAATTGAATACTTTAGAAAGACTCCCTACAAACAATAGCATTAAAACCTGGCTAAACTAGATGTGTGCAAAACCCAGAAAGAAAATGAAGAAAATGAAACCAAAACCCACAAGTATTGTCACATTACTTTGCTAGTATTTTATGCTTCTTTTCCTTTCTTACAGAAGCCGGTGTTCGGAATCTCAAGGGATGCTTTAAGAATATGATGTTGAACTCATTTACATCTACAGGTTCTCATATCAGAGAAAAGATACGGTGTTCGCATATCTGTGATCTATTTATTTCACTTATTAGTGTGTCCTCAAGGTGTATCCATTTGCATATAAATGAATGAAACTTGTCATTCTTTATGTAAATACTGTATCTTTTCTCTGGTATGAGAACCTGTAGATGTAAATGAGTTCTAGAATGTGTGGTAGATTTTGTGAAATAGGAAATATTCAAAGGGAATGTGGTAGGGGAATGTAATGAGGGGAAGGAATAAATATGATTTGGAAAGAAAAAGAAATAGCATACATATAAGGGTGGGGGGTTGTGGGTGCTTAGGGATGTGGGTAAAAATGAGAATGAACTTGTGTCATATACTGGTACAATTCCCCAGTGTTGAGTGTGATTGTGAGCTGTATATAAAATGTACCAATAAAGAATTCAATTAAAAAATAATATGATGTCGATGTCAAGGCAGGATCTAATCAATCTTTTTTTGTTTATTTTTTATCTTTATTGGTACATTGTATATATACATCATGATCACACTCAATATTGGGAATTTGTGCCAGTATATGACACGATTTAATTCTCATTTTTTCCATTCCCCTACCCACCCTACAGCCCCTCACTCCTAAATGCATAAACTATAACCAGAGAAATTGTACTTGAAGAGGAAGCCTTGACCTGATATCAAAGAAACTGCAGAATACGAGGTATGCATGTGTTGGATGTTAATATGGACAAAGGATATAATGTTAATTCGACCTCAAGTAACCACTTGCATTTGTTTTAATGTTAGTGCAAACCATTTGCATTGTTTGTTAATTTACATATCACAAATTCTCGAAGCTTAATTCCAAGCCTGCAACATGAAACTTTGATTCCTTTAGCATTTAGTAAAACGCGTGGTAAAATCTGAGACTAGGCAAGGGAATTAGAATAACGTGGGTCTGTAAAAGAATAAATTGATTCCTTGTACCATTTCCTAAATCAAGGTCAATTTGTGAGACTGAGACTGGGCGCATCCCAAACTGGAGCTATGAAAAACCAGGAGTTGGTGGCAGTGTGAGTCTCAATGTTCTGTGGCCGGCGTTGTGGA